>JASFDD010000252.1:0-30138 GCA_036937055.1 Nidula microcarpa | reverse complement strand
TCCTTAGCCACAGTTCGGCCGTGAAGTCAATGTTTCTAGATGACGGCTCCATGGGGTTTGGTGGCGCAATAAACCCATACTGCTCTCGGAGAACCGTCACAACGAAGCTATTCATGGTGAAATGAAGCCCACTGTCGATCGGCTCTGAATTAGATTCGGACGGACGGGCCTCCTCTGCACACTCTTCAGCCGTATAGCCCGGCCATGAACGCGGACACTCTGCATTGTTGTCTTCCTCGTCGATGAGGGGGTAGGTGACATCGTCATACATCATGTCCCAGTCCTCGTCCTCCCCTTCACCAAATTCCGTACAGAGATCCCACTCATCTCTCACGCTGCTGTACCTGCGCTGGTCGCCTTTGTACATGTCCATATAGTCATCAACCTCCTTCCTGAACAGGACCTGCCTCTTGCGTGTCTTGACCTGGTTTTCGACCACTGCTTCCCAGTAGAAGAACTTGGATTTTTTCGAGTACAGCCCCTTTTCCGCCCTGGCTTCGCGTACGAGCCGGGACATCTGGCTCCTATTTGTTTCTTGCTCTATGGTCCTCTTGTCTTTTTCACTCCTCCTGGCAAATAACTCTGTCCAAGATAGGGGCTCTGCGTGCCGAAGAATAAAGGCTGATGGGTCTTGCGCCTCAGCGCTCCCTTGGTCCACTTGCATCATTGTCGACGGTAGCTCAATGCAAGGCAGCTCGATGCGAGATGTGATGACGCGGCTGTCAATTACACGGCGGGATTCGTCCTCCTGCAACACGGGGATAGTTGGTGCGAGCCAGTGGTACTTTTCCGAGAATTTTCTAACATCGGCATCGTCCCATGGGAAGATGACAGGAACATGCCAGAATAAGAACCAATTTACATGCCGAAAGTTGTTCTGCTGTTCGAGGGCTATGTATGTGTCTGCTCTCGGATAAGAGGGCGAGAAATTAAATATGCAAGACTGCCAAAACTGCCTGATCCAACGGTCAGGAGCTCCAAGTTCCCTCAGCGCAGTGACCCAGTTCAGCTCGTGTGAGTCGCTTTTGACAAGTGGTGCGGAACATAGCCAGTAAGAGCAGCGTGCCATGATAATGACGAACCAATCCCTCGATGCGCGAGCACATGCGTATGCTAGTTTTTCGGTTCTATGGCTCCTTCGATAGCCAAGAGCTTTTGGTTCAGGCATGAATATCTCCTTGGGGGAGACGGTGCTGGTGAGTGTGCGGATGATGCAAAGCAATACCCTCTCGAGAGTTTGCCATTTATCGATGATGTCCTTGGGTAGTTGGAATCCTCCCTCTTCCGCCTCTTCCATTTTTCGTGGAATGAACTTGAGGGACTCGAAGATAGCATCGCGGAAATGGGGACGCAAGGGAATCATGCACGCCGATTGGTAAAAAGACGTGAACCAGAACGGTCGCATGAATTTGGAGGGATCAGAGGGCGCATGGGCAAAGGGATTTCCCCACTTGTCGTCTCCTTCAATACCCACCGGAGCAGGCATGACGCGAGAGGTGTTAGGGCAGTAGAAACGATGTCCATCGAAATAATGGAATCGACCTTGCGAGTGGTCGACGTTATACGGATCGTCCTTTCCGGGGAGAGATGAATGAAAGGGAAAGCGGAGTGGTGGATCTTGTTGCATAGCACTGGGGAAGCGAGGAAACGAAACGCCAGTTTGTCAGATGAGAAGATTACACGAAAAAGAGTTCTTACGGGATCGGTATTGATGAAACTGAGATGCAAGACGGACTGTGTAATCGGTGAAACCGAGTTGCACGACGGAGAACCAAAGACTGTAGTGGTGAGACCAATTGCACGATAGAAAGCCCGGACCGCGGCACGCGAGCGAGCAAGCCCCAAGTCACGAGCCGACGTTGCCATGTGGCCACATGCCCGTAGTCAGGGCACAAAGTCAATCTGTTTTCTGATCCGTGTAAACCATCGTTGTTCCGTGTCTGGCAACTTGTCTCGGTGTCGCCTGGTGTCTCGCGGTTTCACCGCAGTCGCTGGGTCGGTGTCTCGTGGTTTCACCGCAGCCATTGTATGACGCAGGTCAGTAGCACTCTGCTTCTTGTGATAGATCAGACGTCAGGCGTAATTCGATCTATGGCGTTCTATCGACTTGGATGGAAGCTGCAGGCGGCGGCGACGGTATATACGCACCCGTTGCTCATCCAGCGTCTCCCGCGACTCTTGAGCACAACAACATTGTGTAAGGAACATGAGCAGTGCCAACAAGTAATGGTTTCCAGATTTTGTTTCCAGTACCAATGCTCACATTTTGCATTGATAGCAACAAGCGGACAAGATCTCTTCAGTCGCAGTCAGGAATTACGGACTTGGTGCCAAAGTAAGTTCTGCTATGTGTTCGAGGTGAATCAGGGACTGATTGTCTACGCAGTTCAAAACGCCCACGCAATGGTTACGCTCGGTAAGCCATGAATGGTTTCGTCGCGATTCACTAAATACTGAATGCCTTCCAGGCCTCCTTGTAAGACGTGTGGAGATCCCTTGACGCCAAATATCCGGGGAGATGCGCATCCAAGTTGTCTGACCCCAACGCAACGCTGCTCCTTCGATGGTGGCAAGAACGTGCAGCACAGTACTCGCGATGAAAACGGCTATTTGCCGTGTCCGAGATGCCACTCCAAGTACAAAAAACCGGTGGATCTCAAGGTCAATAAGTGTCTGCTTTTCGTGCGCGAGCTATTTCTTAGTATTTTCTCATATAGGATCACTGCAAGTGTTGCCCTCCGGTGGACAGGCCGCGCCATCTGTTATCGCCTCCCCCGCCGCCAACCCAGCGAGTCTCACAGACTGTTGGTGTTCGCCCTCTTCCTATCTCATTTCAACGTCGCAAAAAGCCATCTCCGTCGTCTGCATGTCCCTCATCTAGTTCTGCAGCCAGTGTTCTTCCTATCTGCCCGCCTGGCTCATCCTATGTTCGTTCATCATCCACGACCACAACACGAACTGAATCCGTTCGCAGCTGCCCTCCTGTGGGCCAATCGCAGCCGGCGCCGTTACCTGTCCCATCCCCGCCTAGTGCTTCGCGTAGTTCAATAGTGACGACAGAGATCCCGCCTGCGGCTTCCGACACCTTCCAGCACGAGCTTTTGGACAAATATGGATATGTGGTCAACACTATTCATAATATCCTAATTTGTGTGGAATGCGGAAGCATTGCGGACCCGGTGAAGCCCAGGCAGCACCTTGTAAAAAAACATAACCTCAAGCCACCCAAGGACTTTGAGGAAAAGTTTAATGTGGATATTCGTTCCAAGTTCCCAAAGCTTCTAGGCTCACCGCCTTATCCTACCGCACCCGTCGCAGCCATCTTTGGGCTAAAACCACCGCGAGAAGGCTTCGTCATATGTAGCGTGTGTCGCCACGCATTCCAGGCTAAATCTGCATCTTTTCAAAAGCACTTGTGCTCCAAGGAAGCCAAGACTACTGCTCGCACCGCCAGCTCCCCTGTCCTCGTGCAACGATTTGTTGACAACAACAAGTCTCCATGGTTCCCGGTCATTACTGCTGCAGCCCCTCCGACCCCTGTGAATCTGTATTCCATTTACCAGAAGCAGCAGTCTCAGAAGCACACAGAGGACGCCACTGTTTCTATACCAGATAACTATCGAGTTCTCCAGCAGTTCTTGCAAAAAGAACGTTGGCTGGATCATGTAGATGGCCTGAACGTGGAGCAGCTTTGTGAGCTGACTGCGTACTCTACACGCGATGAACGATTTGGTAGTTTGTCACGTCATATACACGCCTTCTTGTATGAAATGCAGATGCGCATCCCGGACCAGTTCTTCCGCAGACTGCTGGGCACCCGGCCAAAAGCCGAGCATGAATTTTCATTTATGCAACGGCATAGGGATGTCCGCTATGACGCCCACCAGAAATACGCCACTGTCATCGCCTCTGTCATCGCACTGTTGCTTCGGAATATCCTGGAACCATCCTCTTGTTACTCGTTCCCTGTTCCTGAGGACATCACTGAAGCAGCTAAAGAACTGCTTAGGACGCTTGCCAAGGGCGCCGATGCCGCTGACGGTCCAACGTTAGAGTGGGCCGACGAAGAAAACTTTGAGGATCCAGACCTTGATTTGGACGACGAGGATGAGGAAGAGCAGAGTGAAGGGGACGAGGGTGAGGGTGAAGGCGTGGGCAAACAGGCGTCTGGTGCCGCAGATGCGACCACCATTCCTCGTCAAACTGCTTATGGTGCATCAGAAGCAAGACCGGTGCCCCGCACGAGTGATGTAGTGCAAAATGCTCTCAGGAAACTTTTGCTCCTCTTGTACGAGCAGGTTCCCAGGGGGAGTTGCAGAGGCAAATTTTTCACCGTGTTCATGCGATACCTGGTGTTGTCATCATTAAGGAAGTCCGGGCAGTGGGCGCTCAGTACGATGATTTCACAGAAAATTGCCGCCATCTTATTCGCCGGACGGGCCACGTTTGGGTTCGTGATGCTCCAGGAACTGGAGCGTAACGACCAAATGACGGTACACGAGTGCGTCTTTTCTTCTACATCTCATCAGGCCCACATTAATCAACCGTCTCTTGTAGATCCTTTGAGAGCGTCCGACGATACTTGGAAGAAGCTAGTGAGGGAGTTATGCCTACCATGTATATCCTGATTCGAGGATTCAAGGGCCTGCAATCGGCAGAAAGTAACATGGTCCAGTTCAATGCGCCTGACCTTTCTGGGCGATCAGTTATCATGGGGAATGCTACCATCCACTTGGACGACATGGGTGCAGCTCACAATGAGTTGATTTCTGCAATCGAAAAGGAAATGGATGTCCTGCTTTTCAACCACCCGACTTTTGACCTCCTGCCCGATGCCGTTATCCACGATGAGCCCCGCAACGTTGAGCCCGGATACGGGTTTGTCTCGGACGGCAGAAACTCATGGAATCAGCAGCAATCGGTATTGCAATACATCCTAGCGACGCCAAACTTATTTTCACGGTTTGGGTACTTGGATCCTAAAGGTCGGGTTATGTGGTACCCTGGTGAATGTCTTCGATATGTCGAGCGCATTTACAAGTTGCAGATGATGCTGTTTCTCGCTGCTCTTTTAACGTCTGGAGAGCCCGGGCGAGGGACTGAACTGGCCAGTTTGATTTTCGCTAATGTTCCTGGAGGATCAATCCGAAACGTGTTTTTTCTTTTCGGATTTCTACTTATGCGAGGCTCGTTCAACAAAACGAGTCATTTCACCTCTCAGGACAAGTGCATGGTGAGAGTGCCGCTCCCTGAAGTCGGTCGTCTTCTCGTGCGTTTTCTGGTCTACCTACGCCCCTTGTTCAACGAATGGCAGACGTACTTTCACCCCCACTTGACTTGGAACTGTCGTTACTTTCTGTTTGCCGGATTGCATCGGCCATTGTCGACTGTTGACCTTTCTCGAGAGCTAGCAACATATACTCAAAGGCGGTTTGGTGTCATCTTGACGCTCAAGTCATTCCGGCAGCTGATGGCTTTTATCACCGTCTGTAACGAGCAAGTCTTTGAGACAACACAGGATGGTTCCACCGCCACTCATCAGCAATTTGGCCACACTGCCACAGTGGGTGCCCAAAATTATGGTCTCAGTCGCTTGTTTCCAGTCGGACTTGATCAGTCACAGTTCATGACCACTGCACGAGTCAGCGCCGTGGTTCATGTCTTGTTCAACCACAAGCCCAAGCTGTTGATTCTGCTGGAAAAAGGCAAGGGTTTTCAGCGTGAACTGATGGCCACTATCCAGGAGATACGCAAAGGCACGGCCGTGTCCATGCCCGCTGCTTCGGCCAACGCCCAAATGGGACTAGCTACTCTCCGGGTGGACTCCATAGCAGATGGTGTCGTGAAGAAACTCATGCCCGAGGTCATGGACAGCTGTACTCGTGTACTTTCGCAAAGCCATGCAGCGGTAGTCGATCTATTGGCTCCGGTCAAGGTCTTCAATCGTCAGAGTCAACTTTCTCAAGCTGCTCTTCACTGCACGCATCCGTCTCTGCTTACTGCGTTGCGCAAGTTTATGCCCGCTATATCAAGCACACTGGGCTTCAGGAACATTCAGCAGGCACAGGTTACACAGCTTTTAGTTGAGCGAAAGGTTCATGTGTTGTATATCTCGGGAACAGGTCTTTTCTTTTCTTTTTGCTTTCTTTCTACCTCACTAATTATCATGACAAGGCAGTGGCAAGACTCTTCCTGGGCTATTGTGCTCTCGCTTTTTTGATTCGGGAAAGGTGACAATCTGGCTACTTCCGTTACGCTCTATGCATGAGCAATATCTTATTCGGTGTCAGCGTGATGGTATGCCATGTGTTTCGTGGAGTTATCGGCTCTCGCATGGCTCTGCTTCAGGAAATCTTCTCGTCACGATTGATGCGACCCAGACCACGGCATTTCATGATTTCCTGGTGCAACTTGTTTCTCGTGACATGGTTGCGAGAATCATTCTGGATGAGGCGCATCTGGCACTTACGCACGATAGTTTTCGACCTGTCATGGAAAGCCTGCAGTGGCTTGGGCAACAAAACGTCCAGATTGTGATGCAGACTGCCACTCTGCCGCCTTGCTTGGAACCGATATTGCTGAAAAAGCTGGCGATTACCTCTTGTGTCACCAGTCGCAGCAAGACTTGTCGACCCAACATATCATTCAATGTCATTCGCATTCCCCAGTCAAAGGACGATAAACGGCCTGGGCTCTCGCAGTCTATCCTCGATGCTGTGAAGGTGCAGTATGAGGCTGCAAGAGCTTATGGAAGCAGCAATAGGATCCTTGTATTTTGCAAGACGAAACAAGAAGTGTCTGAGATTTCGCGTCATCTTGGCGCTCCGAGCTGCTCTGCCGACCTGTCCATGGAACAAATAGGAGAGCTTCTTCACCAGTTTAGGCTTGGGACAGAACGATGTCTCGTCTCTACCTCTATTCTTGGAGTCGGCCTGGACGTGCCAGCTGTCACACATGTGATTCATGTTGGGTTTCCGTGGGACGCGATATGTTTTCTGCAGGAGGTTGGGAGATTAGGACGTGATGCTGCTACAAAAGAATCGTGGTCAATAGTTGTCATTCCGGAACAATCTCCTACCCCCATGGACTCATCATTAGATTTCTACGGGAAGCGACTCTTGGGCGATTTTCTAGCACGTGAAAACGTCTGTCGCCGCCTTCCATTATGGCTTTTTATTGACGGTGTGGCAGAACCATGTACAATGATGGAAGGGGAGACTCATCTTTGTGACGATTGCAATAAACTGTCCGTTCATATATGCCGGCCAGAAAATTCATCCCAGTTCCCATTCAACCTCATCAAGCCTTATCTTCCTCGCTTGGATATTGGTGAGTGTGTATGGGTGTAATTCCAGCTTGAGAACCAGCTAATGTCACATGATAGCAGAACACGATTCACCGGTTACATTTGAAAGATATTATTCAGCTCAACCGCCGTCCAAGTCTTCAGCTCACATCCAGCTTGCCACTTCTCTGTCCACTCGCGTTTACCCGTTATGCAAAACGTGGTTACCGTTGTCGGCCGAATATCAAAAGTGCCATCGTCTCCTTATCCACTTCTCGCGAAATTGCATTTCGTGCTGGCTACGTCGTGTGGATGGTGTACCTGCACACCTTTTCGTCGACTGTTGTACTGGTCCGTCGCCCTCCACTGGCCCAGGGTATTTCAAGAAGTGGTTAGCAACATTTTGTTTACCCTCGGGGATTTGCAAGTCATGCGGAGTCTCCAAGCAGGCGAGTCCTTTGTTCAGATTCTTGGTATTACATTGAATTAAAATGACCGAACAAGGCAAAGTACACGAATGAATTGGGCGTCGAAACTTATTTGCACGAGTACGACGACGAGAAAGGGTTGCCCTGCCAGTTTCACAATGCATTACTCCCGTTGGCTTGGTCAGTCGCTTGCAACGAAGGTGTTTCTGCATCGGCAGCAAAGTGCCCCACCCTCCCACAGAATGCTGGCGTAACGGAGAAGTGGATGGCACTGAATCTTCCGAACCGTCTGCAGAGCTTATTGGCATTGTTGCTGTACTTTGAAACACTTAACAGTGCGGTAGAGTAGATGTGCTTAGAATTAACAAGCTTAACTTGCTCTGCAGTAGTCGTCAGCAAGGCTGAGCCTGGATTGGGTGTTATCAGGTGATGTGTCTCGACTGAATCGAGTAAAGGCTTTGCCTTCTTGCGCATGTCTCACATCCGATATTTCCTCCGGTGTCAAAATACTCCACTGCCAGTTTATAAACCAGGCGCGTCGCGTTGAGTGCCGTCGCGTCCCTTTTCTCAATCCCATCATGTTGTAAGTTCTCTGCTCATTCTTCGCTTGCGACCGTGTCTGACTGGATCTCACCCTAGCTGCTTCAAATGCAAGACAAACTACGAAAACGCCGTTACCCACAAACGTAAATGCACCATCACAAGAGTGCTTCTCAGTGCCTCGCCTGGCGGTACTGGATGTTACCACGACCGCGACTCCTCTAGTCAGCGTTTCCACTGCCCTGCGCAAGGGTGCTCCTACGATGCACAAAATTCTGCCAACTTCTGTGAGTCAACCCGTTGGATCAGCACTCACGTAAATGCCTAATACCATTTCCAGGAACATTATCGAAACATGCACCGGAGAGTAGCACGTGGTGTGGTTACAAGACCCCTCATGTCTGTTCCTTCTGTCCCTGTTCCTATCCCTCTGCCCGCTCCTTCTGCTCTCACCCATGTCTCTGTGCCCCCTCCTTCTGCCTCTGCCCCTGTCGCTATGCCCAACCTTGTCTCCACGCCCGCCCCTTCTATCCCTCAGCCCCGCGGAGGTATGTGTTCCCATTCTCTGAATGTACTGTGGTCTGACATCTGCATTATTGTAGAAAAACGCAAGGCATCGCTGGATGTTCTCAACCCAAATACCGCACCGTGTGCACCTCGCCTATCTCGTAGGATATCATAAGCGCTATCGAGGTCTGCTTCGACGAGGTTTCCTGCCATCTTTCCAGAATCTGGGCTGGATCCGTTGAATTTCCTTCATGACTCGTTGTGCAGGACGTCAAGTTCCATTTCATCGAAGCATCCCTCGATCTTTCCGGTCATCAGTTCAGGATGCCTTGCACTTGGATCTCGCTCGTCGAGCGGAATCTCCGCCGTCGAGGAGACCCTAGCATACTCCTCCACACCCACTACGGCATCGCTGATGGGGTCTTCCTCTAGGGCTGCGTCTGAGATAGCTCTGTCCCGGACGCCGTCCGAGACAGCTCTGTCCACGATCCATCTGTCCAGGGCACCATGCGAGAGAGCTCGGTCTGCGATCCATCTGTCCAGAGCGCCGTCCGAGAGAGCTCTGTCTGGGACACTGTTCGAGAAAGCTTCTTGTGAGACTCTGTCCAGAACGCCATCCGAGATAGCTCCGTCCACGCCCAGGACTCCATCCAGAGCTCTGTCTGTGATCCATCCGCCCAGGACTCTGTCTGAGATAGCTCTGTCCAGAGCACCGTTTACAAGGTCGCCATACAAGACACCACCTAACCCTCCATCCACGTACTCGAGGCCTCATTCCTCGCCTTCTTGTTCAGCTTCCTGCATGCTGACTGCTCCAACACCTACTTCTGCTCTCCCGGAAGCCGCTTTGGGGGACTGGAATACTCAGCATTACATCCTATCTGGGCAAGCACAGGATCTATCTCGCTGGCCTGCTCCTCCCACCCGGCCCCCCACTCCCCCACGGAGATCGACTGTTAGGCCTTCCAGTTTGCCCTGGCTGCGTAGTATGAAACCACAGACCTCCAGATCTTCACAGGTGGGACAGCCGCGTGCCCCTGCTAGCTGTCCGCAGGTGGCGCAGCCCCGGATGTCCTTATCATCGCAGAATGCGCAACTCCGGGTGTCTGCGTCCTCGCACCAAATGCAACAGCCACTGTCTCGGCAGGTGCAGCACTCGCAGCCCTTGTCGTTCCCTCAGGAGCGCATCTCGATACCTTCATCCTCTCGACAGGTGCAGTCATTACTACATTCAATGCATCGTATGCCGCATTCCCAGAGTCCTTCGTCCACTACCCAGCTGCCTGGCCCATCCAACCCGCATTATTCCCCCCCATATTCTGTTGGCGATAAAGAACCCCAACCTCGCATTCGGCACGCCAGTAATGACTCCTATCACAATCGGCGTGCAGTACCTGCAAACTGTACCGAATATAGCGACCTCATCCCGATCCTCAATTACTTTGAGAATCAATGTGTTATTTGTTGGGTCTACAATCGGCCACATGACCATCCACTGACCTATTGTACTCATGGTGTTGGCAACCCTTCGGACCAGGACTGGCTGACGTTCCGCAAAAATCTTCACTTTGTCAAGGGAGCATGCTGGGGTTGTGGCTTGGAACCCAAGGTAATATCTTTTCAGTCTCTGTTAACATGTCACTCATTCTTCATTACAGAAAACGCAGGTATATGTCGAAAGCGATAATTTGTACCACATAGCTCATGGTCCAGCAATAGGGCCAAAAGTTTGCAGGTGGGCAGATGTAGTGCGGCCCATGGTTTTCGCGTTGTGGCGTCATGAAGAATTACACGAGCTTCTCGACCTTGTTGATCCTACCAGGAAATTAAGTACAATGAAGGAATATGACTATCTCGAATACATGGCCGGACAAGCTGGCGAGTTTTCGCCTATGATGTCAGTGCTCATTACAGTACTAACAGTATTGGGGGATCCTCGCTCTGACGTTTAATCACATTGTATTTGTATCCTCGAATGACCATCTTTCTATTGCCTTTGAGTTGCTGCTGGTGTAGTGGGCTATTGCCTATCACCATATCTACGCACACTGTTCAAACATAAATATAGAGGACTGAAAGACCTGTCGTACATATGGGGTCACCATGTCTTAGTAGATAGTGTACAAGAGGGGAAAAACCAGACATAAAGGTATTCAGAGAACTAGATGCGCCTCCATGCCTCATCGCAACAAGAGAATGTAACAGCCACGGATTCAGAAAGGCACCTGGAGAATCTGGTGCGCCTTAACAGACATTGTGAATAGAAATGGAAAGCACACCGGTGGAAGCTTAATGGCAAGAAGATCACAGTGGGTGGACATTCGTAAACATATCTTGATACAATTAAGCATATAAAATGTCCTCAATCTCGCGGGAATACCTCTGCATGTCAAAAGATATGCCCTGTAACTTCAATTCCCACTCTTTCTCTCTCATCTCCATTATCTTCCTGAGTTCTTCAAGTGTGGTACATGACTCGAGAAATTGATGGTATCGGGCACAATCATTGACCAATAATGTAACACCATCGCTGAGAGTGCTCAGCGCATGCGAAAACAAGATGATAGATTGATTGAGCTTGTTGGCTGGAGCATCTGAATAAAAATTGAAGATGGATTGAACCAAAACTTCTCTCGCACTCACTTGCAGAAGTGGCTTCTATAGGGAAATGCAGATTACCTCGGTTATTATTATTAACTGAACAAGAAACAAGTAAATATTGATGATTATATGATGAGATTAGAAACGTACCGGACGTCATCACACTATCGAAGAGAAAGTAAATGGGAGGTTGCAGGAAGCTACTGAATAGCTTGAAGCATTATACGATACTTCAAAATGGAGTAGCTACTTATACATTGTCCCTACCCATCCTGAACAGATCCACAGGGAAGATAGACAACATGAGCAAATGTTAGCAGCCTGCACTCGCAACAAGGTTTACAATTAACGACTACCTAAGTCTGAACTGATAAAAGAACTCCTTTACGGTGAGGGCTTCCTGGCTGCACTACATTCACTCAGATACCGCCTTGTACTCAGGCACTGTGATGTGCTCTGGCACTATGACAGAAGCTGATATTATCTGGCACTATCTCGTGCACAGGCACTGTCTCGTGGTCGGCATTATCACGTGGTTGGCATTATCACGTGGTTGGCACTATCTCGTGGCTGGCACTATCTTGTGGTTCACTATCTCATGGTTGGCACTATGACGTAGTTGGCACTATGACGTATCTAGCCCATCATGTGCTCCGAATTTGGGCCTCTGGTCCCCACACTACAGTACTCGTAACGGTACAGTATATGGGCAAGTTGGATGAGCATGGGATCAACAACGGCAGACAGATACTCGGCTATCATTGACCTCTGGCATGGAACACTGAGGGAGTAGAGTCGATTGTAGATCTGAACAGGAAACACTTTGGTGTGATACACACGAGCGAAGTATAGGATAGATGAGCAGAGGAGGATGTCCATAAACAAGTTGAACGCACCTTGTTTAGCGGTCAGGTGAAATGTCACGTGGCCCTACGATCACATTTGTCAGGATGGACTGAGCCTGATCTAAGACGGACGGACGGACGGACGGACGGAGACTGACTACAGACGGACGGAGACTGACCACGGACGGACGGGGACTGACCACGGACGGACGGAGACTGACCACGGACGGACGGACAGCTCTGACAGCAGTTTGCAGGGGTCGGACGGAGCTTGTCCAAGGACGGACGGAGGGCTCTGATTGACCACCTTACTCTGGACATGGCCTTGTTTTTTGTTCTCTCGGGCGAAATGACAAATGCATCAAGATTATCGAGAGGTATCTAATTTGGTTTTAATAGCAGAAGCGCGGGAAAGGGAAGCTTATGGCCAGTAGAAATTGCATGATGTCTCCTGGCATCTTGTAACATGTATACAGTAGAGACTTAATGCAGATTGCAGACGCGCCTGCCCAAATTCGATAATGTTGTGCTTTCCATGATAAGTGGGCACAATGACAAGGAGGCCCCATATCTGAGCGAATTGGAACTGTCTGGAACTCGCTTAGCATGTTTTGTGGATTTTGGCCGGTTAATCATATCGAAACTGTTCATGCCCTGAGTCAGGGCAACAAAGTAATGATAAAGATACAGTAACAAGAGAAACATGTACAGAATATCAAGTGATAGCGCCTGTAGGTTCCGGAACTTCGGCATAGCCATGGCAGAGAAGGGGGGATTATCAAATCCGGAATGCTCAACTGACGACCCACAGCTGGTCGCTGGCGCTACATTGCGTCGACGTACTCGTAACCACTGTATACTTGTTCAACATAGGACACGAAATATAACATAATTTCATGTAAAAAGTAACTAATACATCGAAATCTATATAAATGAGATAAAGCAAAAGCCTACTACCACCGAAGAAACAAACGTGAATCGATGGATTCGGTCCGTGACCAGCGAGCAGAACTCCGCAACTTGGAAGGGGGGAGCGGAGACAGCAGCCTGGAGAGTAGGAGCAGATGCAGGATCTGAGGATCGTTGACTCACAAGGTGTATGTATGCGCCAAGGCGAACAGGCCTGGGAGGAGTCGCGCGGCCAAAGTCGAAAGCAGGCGCGTGGCGTTGAGGGTTTCGAAGGGGATCGAGCCGGGGCATTGCTAGCGAGGAGAGGGAGGTCGAGTCTTGAAATCTTTGCATGGGGGCTCGACGTGGGGGAGGTGGACTGCGTCCGCGGGAGAGTGGTCTTGAAGACAATGGCAGGCGACAGCGGCGTTGGCGAGGGCTGGAGGCAGGTGTCACTGGAGGTGGGTGAGAGGTCAGGGGCGTTGCGGCAGGCGCTGCGAGTACGGAGGCGGATGGTGGAGGTCAGGTGCTTTGACAGGTGGAGAAGATCGTCGAGGCTCAACCGTTGGCCAACGACGGAAGCCATAGACAAGGACTGGACGGAGGGGTGGGCATCAGTGAAAGCGACATATGAAAGAACGGGGGTCAATACTTGCCTTATCACCTGTCTCCTTCGTTGATTCCCTACCCATCCTCCTCATTGCTTTGTCGTTGCGGCACGCGCGTTGTTGACCTACACAGCGCCGCTGGCGTTGAAGTGAGTGTTGAAGCGCGGACGCATTGCAGGCGTGTCGTATCGTGGGCATGGTGCGGGGTGCTGGCATGTCCTGAGGTCTCCGGGGCTCAGAGGGGAGTCGCATGCAATAGCCAGGGGCACCGCGAGAGGCTCGAGTCAGGGCTGCGTCGCCGGTGAGAAAGTGCGTTGCCGCGACCACGGGTTTCTGTAGCAGGGAAGTAAGCAGAAGAAACCAAAAAGAACGGAGACTTACCTGGATAGGGGCTACCTACATGGCCCTTGTACCACGCCGCTCCCCTTGTTTCAACTGTCTTTCCGTTGTCGAAAGCTGCCCCACATCTCATTCAAAGGGAGGAGGGCTGAGAGCGTCGCTCTTGCAGGCGGGGATGCGGCGACGAAGATGTGCGTGCAATTATTGGCGTGCGAGGGAAGACGGGAGGTGGTAAGGCAACGGGGAGGGCGACCATGAGTGGAGGGCGGAAAGGGACAGAAGGATAGAGGACAGGAAAAGCGACGCACTAACATCAAATATGGTGGGAAGTCCAGGCACTATCACGTGATAATGCACTACGGGAATATGTACAAACGTTGCGCACAGACATCAGCAGTAGGGTAAGAAGAGATAAATCCATTAGTTTGTGCTCTGACTCAGGGCATGAAATCATTCCATGGTCGCTATAGACATTCATACACTAAGATAATCACAGGTGCAGAAAATGTAGTGGCAAGTTCGGGCATTATCACGTGATAGTGCACTCCGGGTGTAGAAAATATACCGAAGATCCATAGGACAGCAGGCACTATTGCATTACGGCGTTTGCTGGTAGGCACTATCACGTGATAGTGCTCGGACATCAGCTGACAGTACTGGCTGTCACGGAACAGTCCCTACTACAGCCAGGCAAGTGAGGATAGGACCATCTAATAAGATAGAACTATCACGTGATAATGCCCGTTGGTCACCTGACAATGCTAATGGGTGGGAAAATTACTTCTCTTGGGTATATCTCGGTCACTTTTTAACATTTTTCCATAATCAAAAATGGTACAAATAACTACTTTTTAAGGCCTTTCTAATGGTATGGTCCACTTTCCTGAAAATGATTCTCTGTTAATATATAAGAAATGCAATGTGAGTCATTCATTGTCATGTCTTACTCACACATCGGCGGATATCATTGTCCATCACATCCCCTTCTTTGCACCAGTCACTATTCCTATACCCACTCCTCACTTTGCTTGTCATGTGTGTGCCCCCCCTAACCCCTAACCCAAAGCCTGGCCTAAGCCGGCAGCTTGGAGGCTGGGCCAGGCTGGCACATCACTAGATGCTGTAATAGATGCACAGAAAACTGATAATGAAGGTTCAGATGGGGATAATGATGTTCCAGTTGAGCCAATTCCAACCCGCTGTGAGCTCCTCTAGGCTGCTTCTGTCATCAACAGATATCTCAATCACAAGAATAGTACTTTGGCGCAAAAATTGGATACTTTACTATACTCATTTAGACATAATTTGCACATAGAGGAGGTACAAGCTATGAAATCCTCTCATATTACTGACTATTTTACTCTCTCATAATTTAGATAATTAATATGATTTTTTGGTGATTTTCTGAAATTTTCGCAGCTTTTTTTTTTTTTGAAACATCCTCTTAGCCCATACTCCCTGATAACCCATAACTTCGGCTCTAAACAGAGAGGTATGGGTTATGAGAGCTTCGACTGTAGTAGGGTAAGAAGCGATACAGTCGCGGACAGCCAAAGTCGACAAAATAAATCAAAGTATTTAAAGACTCCGAAAATGATCGGAATCGACACAGATTGAAAAAAGGATTCTAGCGGTACCATGGCGTGGCCGGCGTGTCGAGTACCATGGATATATGCATCGACAAAACAGGGGGCATCGTCGTACGAGTTGCTGGATGATCGAGCCCCGTCACTGTGAGCGGCGCAGGGGAAAGAATGCGTCGATGGCGGTGGTGGATGTCCAGAGCAAGGATGGATTCTCTCGTTAATTATAGAGCGGGGGATGCGTGTGTCGAGATGCGTAGGGTGAGCCGAAACCTCAGGTACGACATCGAGGGTCAATCTCGGGCACGTTGACGAATAAAAAGGGTCGAAGACTGGAGGCGAGACGTAAGATTGGTGAAGTCTATCGATAATGAAAGAAAGCGTGTAACTCGCGTATGAGGTTAGGGCTTCGGTGGCCGGAGGAGCGTCTCAGGCCTTCGTGTGGGTACCTCACCACGGCGTTCGCTCAATGAGGCAGCAAGGTGGCAGCTGTTGCAAGGAGATGTTACGTTAGTGAGCAAAAAGGGCGCAGAGTCAGTGTCTCACCTAGCGGGTTCCTCCTTCACTGGCCTCCCGTCACCCTCGCAACTCACCTTTCCCGCCCAAACGGACCTTCCACTCTATCCGACCCATGTCTCTAAAGGAGGGCCGCGCGGCTTCGAAGTTGTTCGTTTCAACGGCGGGCTTAGGTCGCCAGGGCAGCATAGCGGGCGGGTCAGTGCTTGCACCGCGACGTATTTGGACCTTGTCGAAGCGAGCCTATAGACGCGTAGGTGTTCTGAGCAGCAGCTAGAATGTAGCTGTGTTAGTATTCGTTACATCAGCAGAGAGTCTATTATACTTACCTTGCGCGTATCCTGCACGACCCTCCAGTCACCCAACAACGGTGCTCCCGTCTCAGGAAGGCTGAGCACTGTCGATGTTGAGGTCGTGCTTAATCTGCGAGTTCACCCGTGTACAAGCCTGCCGGTTCGACACGACGCTTGTTCCACTGGAAACCACCCATCCTTTTCCAGAAGCTGTATTCCCTGGGAAGGAGGACTGAGCGATGTTCATGTTGCGGTGATAGCCCGAGCGCTGGTGCAGGCCTTCGTGTCGCATCGTAGGGTCAATTGATGCCACGGGAGCAGGGGGATCCGCCGTTGTCGTTTCTCACATCCCGTTCGATGCAAGGTGCGTTGTGCGTTGTCGGTGTTGAAATATTTGGGACGGCGTTGACGTGCGTGATGCCGGGGATGTTGAACGGCTGAGTAGGATAGGGAAGGTCGGAGAAGATCTAGGGAGCGAGGAGGATACTGGGTGTTGCTACTCCTATCGTGCGTACCACTCGTGATGAAATCTGCAGCTAGAACACACCACTTTAGTAGGGAAGACAACAACATAGAAATAAGGTACATACTGGATGGGTTTTCCCCCCCAAAAAAAAAATGCCTCTCGTTGCCCCACAGTGCTGCTCCCAGCTAGCCGATACGACCTCTCCCTCGTAGGATGCCGTCTCACTTCCCATTTGGGGGGAGGAGGGAGGATCGGTGCCGACCTTGTAATCGCATGAGGCGACATTGACTGGAGTGGTGACGAGTAGTTGAGAGGCAGCATGGCAGGTGTAACAATTCGGTAGCTTGTCTTCACCTCATCTCGATCCTTCCAACTCTCACCGAACGACTTCCTCCCCCGCCAACACCACCAAGTCGCGTGATATCGAGATCTGCTAACGCAGATACTGGCCTCGTGTCGGGAATTCCAAGAGCACCGTACTGTCGAGTGTATGGGGGTGCAGGTGGAATTTTACGAAGAACGGGAAGTTTTCGTTAGTAAGTATTGCAGGAGAGGGAAATGGATAGTAGATACATACCTCGATGGTAGCTCTCAATGTAACTCACCATTTCTACTCCCGATGCTTGGGCGTGGATGCTAAGATAATGAAGCAGTGAGTGCAGAGATAAAAGGGGACAGCGAAAGACTCGCTAGTTCGGCTAGTTTGTACCTCACGCTCCGCAGTGGCGTCCTTTGAGAGGAGAGTGGGCAGAGCCGTTGTCATGCTCGCGCACATCCCTGCTGCATCTTCGCATGGGCTGTCGCTTTCATATGCATCGCGTCAAGAAATAGGCTGAGTAAATGCAACACAGCTAGCTACGCAATGATATATCAGTGATTTGGGAGAATTTATCAAAATCTACATGTCCTCCGAGGGTCGACCCATCGAACGCGGAGATCGTTTGCGTCAGTCTCGCTAAGTTCTCCATATCGTCATGAGCCGCTTGCGCTGTGTAACCATTCACAAACATCACCCTTATCCTTCCCGTCCAGATCCTGATCATTTGAAAATCAGGGGTAGGCTGCGGCACCGGAGCCACAAGAAACGTTGTCTTCTCCTTTCACCAAAGCTTCTGCTCCGAGGTCGAACCAAGCTTGAAGTAGCGGATTTTTGCTCACTTCTTGACATTTGTGGTACCGACAGATGAGGACGATGATGACATAGAAGAGCGACTCGGGGTCGTGACGGTACAGATGCCTTGGTGGGGACGGCTGAAGCAAATCGATGATCATATACGGCTTGGTCCCGGTTCGCTGCTTCGAAGTCGGCCCAACAGTCTGTCGAGTGAGCGAAAGCGACAAATCGTAGTCGCTAAGCACGCCGCATGGCGAATTGTCTGCCTTCTTCCGGTACATGATGTTGTTCAGGCTGATGTCTCGATGAATGACTTTCGCCACCTCGAATAGCCACCTGTAGCCTTAGAGAAATGGGAGTGGGTTAGCAAGATATGCTACAAATCCAATCGGTATCGGAAACTCAAAGTAGAAAACATTTCTGATCACTGGGGCAAGTGTATCAGTAGTTGTCAATTCCGTGATACGGAATAGCTCTGTCATAACTAAGACTTGCAGCACCCTATTCTCATATGGGATACCCTTGGTGCTGAGGTATTCTGAAAGGCGTGTCTGTACATCCATGACATTCGGCGGAAACGCCTCGTAATGAAGGACATCGGGGAGGTGATCCAATACCCAGCGATGCTTGTCATCGTTTTTCGCGAGCTCGATGACGTCACTGAGTATTTCTCCTTCGGGGGTCCTGGTGTCAGGAGTGAAGCTGAGCTTGACGACGATTGACATGGCCACCCACGGGTCGTTCAAGTGAGGCTCTTTGACCTTCGCGCGGATAACGCATGTCCTGCGACCGATCAGTGCATGTTGATAAAACATAAGCTCGCCCAGCTCGAGAACTTTGCTATTGTTGAGCTTCAAATGCGCCCCACGGAGTGGATTGAGGGTTGTCAGTGCCGGAGGAGAAGGCTCGTGTCTTTTGCGGGTCCATACTACGGCCGGAAGGAGAACGGGAGCAAGACATGGGTCTATTGCACTCACGCGGCCCCATCCACGAGACGTCAACCGCCGCATGCAATACAGCACGACGACGAGGGCGGATGGGTTCTGGAGAAAACAGAGGGGCTTGGATCGGACTGGAAGGGAGCGATCGTAATACAGCAGCTCAAGGGTACTGTCAGTGATGAGCACACCAAAACGTGACTACGATGGCCGCCGCGGGACAGCATTTCGAGCGCGTAGCTCGCACACTGCGTCAGCACGTCCTGCTTCGACATAGGGAGGTCTTCGACTGTTCTCCGTCGCTTCTGCGAATGGACCAGAAGATCCTGCCGTCGTCGCTTCTGGGAGGATGTGCCTTTGCTGCCTGTGGAAGCGTGAGACGATGGTGCTCGCGAATGCATGAGAGAGGCGGTGCTCGCGAAGGAGGAGCTAGGCCTGGAAGTGGAAGCGATTATAGAAGCTCAATTACGACTCTTCGGCGACCCATTATCTGCAAGAACGCAAAAAAAAAACAGTGGGTGAGTTGTGCTACATTCATACAAGCATAAGGAGGACGAGGACGTACCGGAAGACAAGCTGCTGCTCCCTTTCACATTCGAAGATCCAGACATGCGCGAAGCCGACGAGCCCGTGCCTCTGCCACGAGAGTGTCGTGTGGCTGGGGCTGAGGTGGCGTCCATCGATGGAGCTGAGGGACGAAAGTCGAGTACATGCTTTTCCAACTTGAATTCCACAAAGGCTAAGACCTCAGACCAATGGAAAGTATCCGTTTTCAGACCGTCCTTGGACAGGTTGTCCCAGCTGGTCCTCTCGCCACAAACCATTGCGCGCAGCAAGCCTATGACACAGTCCAGTACTCGTTTAGCCAAGGAGTCCGCGACAGGAACGTGGTCGTTGCGACAGACGACGACTGATTCTTCTTTGGAGGGATACGGTTTGGCCAACTCGGTGAAGATGTAGTTGACGAGTTTGTTGAATCTGTGGTATCGGTCTGTTTCGTGGGCGACCTCGTCCGCATATTCAGAAAGGAGGGTATGGCAACGTTACAAGGTGGCGATGGCATGAAAGTCAGACTTTCGTTCCCTCCACTTAACGTCCATGGGGATGTCGAAGGCAAAATCAAGGAAGTCATCGAAAGGAACGGTGATAGCGTCAGCGATATCAGCTGCGAGATAGGGCTTGTAGTGGTCTTGGGCGTTCTGAGTTCGATAAGACTCGCGGGACGCAGAACCCGCGCTCCAGGGAGTACTCTTCAAACTCTGGTCTAGCTCTGGAGACACCGCAGCTAGAGGAGGCGTCGTGGTCATCGTGGTCGTAGGAAGGTCGCGTAGGGCCATAATGTATGACTGACGCCCATGATCAGCGGGCGCGCTGAAATGACTCATTCACATGACTTCACAACTGGGTCCAACTTGAGTCTTGCCTCGACTTACTTGCTCTCGTCCTCGTCCCGCTCCTTCATCAGTACTTAGCTGTGTGCGTCATACCGAACTGCCTTTGTGTCCAGTTATATTGTGCGCGTCACGATATAACTGAGCACTTTCGCTCTTCAACACCTGTGGGAACCGACAGTGGTTATGCAAGACGCCCATGGCAAGGCATGGTAAGGTATCGACTTTTGAGGTGGGACAGGTAGTTCTTAAACGGAAGAACTTCGTTCGTACAGGGAGAATCTACTAGGTAAGTACGCGTAATCTTTCTGCTTATATATAAATTTTCTGATGTGATAGGTATTTTCAGAGACCTCTCACCATGTTGCCAGTGACGGTACGGGCACCCATGCTTCGACACTATTAGCCAAATCGCGCACCTCTGATGATCTGCGCAACTGAGAGAGCGGGAAAGAGGTTCTTGGATACAAATAGGTAAGTGTCTATTCTTTCTATCTACACCACCCTGCTAACACAGTACATGATCGTCACGACAGGTCGCTGCCACATTCAAACGTTTGACACGCAAAACGTTCGAAGATTGTGCACCAGGGCCTTTTCATCCTTCAACACGCGCCAGCATCTGTGCAACGTCAACTCAGCCTCCAATTCAACTTCGACGCCGTTTGGAGCTCCTCCTCGCCAGCGCTATGAACTTCAGCATAGATTTGGGGGCTTCATTAAGCAGGAGAGCTGTGGGATGCCGGGATGCTGATGCATGGGAAATTGGACAGGTAAGTGAAGTCTTTTCTTGCTGCTGCTCACCCTTTTACGACGCGCTGACCTCGTTACAGGGCCACGTCATAAACGGCTGCACACGGACAGACACAGCGACAACATATGCACCTATAAGAACGATAAGGACTTTCCACTCATGCCTTAGGATGGTATCTCTTTGGTGCTTTTCCTGCTGCGGTTGTGGTAGTGCTTCGACTTTGGAGGATGCAGTTATGGATTGTGGATGTCAGGGCGCGTGGTGAGGAGTAGTTGGAGGTTACTAAGGAGGTATCATCCAAGTGGGTCAAATTATCAGGTAAGTATACACGTTCTTCGATATATTGCTTTACTAAGACATTACTTCTAGAGATACCGGTTCTACGTCAATACGCCGATGACTCCACTCTGATTCGACGGTCATGCGACTTTGTTATGCGTGTCAACGAGACCGGGAACATCGACACATGAAGTGAGCTATATCGACATGTAAAGCGCGGTTACTATGTAGGTAGGTGCTCGTTCATTTGGGATGTAATCCTTGCTAACATATTGGGCGATCTTTACAAGCAATTAGCTACCTACTTGCTCAAGTACTCGACAGCAAACATGAGGCGGCTCGGTCGACCTGCCTCTCTTCGACGTTCAACGTGCATCCCCACATCTGGGGCACGTCAGTCGATATAAAATCCCGCCGTCGACGCTTCTCGGCTCCATCCTTCCCTGACAAGATAGCCTGCAACAAAAGGAATGTCATTTAATTGGTAGGAGCTTGGTGGTCGACGAGGTTACTAGGTAAACGGTACAATTCTGCACTTCTTCACCATCTAACATGTTCCTTCCTCGTTACGATAGATGCTCCACCCCCAGCGTCTTTTCTGGGAGGTACGTGATGGCTATGTGACTTAGTAGTCGTGCAAATGACACCACCCATGTGCTACCCAGCCCATCGCTCACGGCCCTGCTGGCTCATGCCTGCTTTCGACGAAGGAAAGGGGGTCTGAGCTGAAAGCTGCCAGGTGAGTTTAATCTATGTTCTTTTCACCTCACTACTTGCCAACAGTTCAACTTACTTTCTTAGCAAGCTGTGTTCGCAGCTCATGAGCGGCGAATTCCACAAGCACAAGCGGGGGAAGGCAATAGCGCCAAGGCTTACATCCACAGGGACGACATCAGTCCCGGCAATGTCTTCCTCGAACGTAACAGCAGCGAAGCCAAGTGGATGGCACGAAGACTCTTGAACGAGTAAGTACTTGTCTCATATCACACCGTTCACCTGTTGTCTAACATGCCATCGTTACATCTAGACTACTCAAGTCCTCAATCGACAAGACAGCACGGAGCGAATAATAAATAATTCAACATCTCGCCCATTGCCTTTCAATGCCCGCCGGAGCACTGCCACGTCACTGTGCATGCAACCACACCGCCAACCCTGTGCGGCCTTCGTACTCACTGATGGAATACAGTGCGGTCTTGGTATAGGGAACATGTCGTTAGCTGGGCAGGGACGTCGCCGGTCAACAGGAGGGTGCATGTGTGAGGAACTCGTAAAGTCCTGTTCGTTTGCGATGCTTCACCTACTGACAAGGGTCTTAGATCCTCGAGACATGACATGCATGCTATGAGGCATTCATTGCCTTGCGAGGATCTATGGATCTTGAAACACACACTCGCACGCAAGGATCTTGGATAATCAAGTTCATTCTCAAGGTTCGATTGATTGTGTCAAACTCATTCCATTCTGTATGATACTGACTCGTACAAAGGTAGTGTAGATACACATGTAAAAGGAACTGTTATGAGAAATGAGGATAACTGAACAGAGATGCATTTACCACTTAGAATCGATACCTCATGGATTGATGAGAATCTGTGGTGATGGTTTATGACGATCATATCCACTGATCTTCTTGCATTTTGGATGGAATCGTGTCCACTAGATGCGCTCCGTTTGTGCAAAGGGCATTCAATAGAAGTTGTCAAAACACTTTTTGAGGGCCCTTTGTATCTTTCTACTGTCGCATCATTGGTGGAATTTTTGATGTCCTGCCATTCCGGAAAGTAGGTTGTTTGAGGATAGTTCTGAATGGCGCCAGCGAATTGATGAGATTTATTGGGCCATAAGCGATCAAAGATCAGAGTCCATTCGTCATCGGTAGCAATCTTGAATTGACAATCGCGGAAATAGTCAGAGAGAACGTGGTTCTTGTATGTATCCTCGCTGACAGTTGTGCGCTGCTCAGCAGTGAGGATGCAATGTGATGAATCAGTGGCCTTTTTCCCATTCGGGGCCTTGGCAGTCGCATCGAACAGGAATAGGCACCAGCCGTTAGTGATACGTGTGTCGAGGCAGAGATCTGAGGTCTTGGGAGGGAGGGTTGACGTAGGCGGCAGAGGTTAGCGGGACGATCTTCCTCATTTTTATCATCATCATCTGCATCCTGCAACCCAACCCAGCAATACTTTCCTCATCGCGACCATCACCATCGATCAACCTCTCGAGCAGCATCTCCCTTCCTATTCCTGTAGTATCGCGGGTTTACTCACAATATCTACATTCGCAACCAGTACCGTGAGTTTACTCACAGTATCTGGATTTTCGAACTCTGCTGGTGGTATTCATCGTCGTCAAACTCGCTCGTAGCTCGCTTTCGTCCTCTCGCAGCACGCTGTCGCGCCTCTGCATCCACCCATCACCTCCTGCGTGTGCCGCCCGTCCGAACATTGTATGTCCATATCAATATCTACTCTGATCCAAGGGCTAACTACGTCTTCTTTTTGTAATAAAGTCGATGGCGACTCAAAGCTCTCAGGCCTGCAATTTAGCCCCACCCCGACGCAACTCGCACACCTGATCCCGTTCCTAGCATATAGTTGAACTGTCTTCTAGAGTCTCCAGCCACCAGTATTACTGCAGAATTTTGAGCAGGCGCGTACCTCGATCCGTACCGCACGCTGTGGGGGCCATACCTCCGTTACTTTTGTCGCGTAAGCGTTCTCATTTGGCTCGTACGAGGCCACGCCTACAGGGACGCCAGGCCCGTCGATGTGGGCATGTATTACTATCTGCCTCCCGATGAGTACATCAAAATGGCCAGAAAGAGGGAGGCTGCTTTCCAGAACACGATCCTGCCGTATCAGCACACTTACTTTGTCGAAGGAAGGTGACCTGAAGATGAATCCTGTACCTTGCACAAGCTTGCGCCCCGTCTTCGGCCACCATAAATATCTCAGATGAAGTGCCTTTGTCGTACTAGCTTAGGCCCGACTACGAGGATATGTTCCTTACAGACCCCGACTGTAATCGTTCTCCTCCGCCAGCAGCCGCCTTGGATCACACCCAGATTATCGTGGAATACAGCCGTCAACGTCCAGGGGAATATTCGACCAAATTTCGTGCTTGCATGGAGCAAGAGCTGAAACGGCGAAAGTTGTTCGAGAATGAGCAAGAAACACAGCAGCGTATCGCCCTCGAGAAGGTCGCGGCGGAGTGCGGATACACCAAAAAAATCTCTGTCTTTTACTAGGAGTAAGACAAGGCAATGCCGACCTTCTATCGTCAAACTCGTCTCTCACGAGCAGACATCGACTTCCACTGAGCGAACGGCAGTCACTGGCGGCGGCGCTTCTTGCCGCATTTGAGAGAATGGGACCTCTGCCCGCAAATCCCTCGCCCCGGCAACGACCCCTCTCCAGCGCAGGAGGTAACCTCCGATGATGAGGATAATTTTTCCTTTTTCCACTCCAGCAAGCTGCTGCCCAAGCTGATTGCGGAGCCAGTTGGCGCTTTGCTGCTTCAAACGGTGCACGTGTTTGCGAAACGGCCTCTTGACAAGGACGTGGACGAAGCCTACGCATTTCCGTCTATCCCATTCGTCGACTATTTGCGTCAGCGCCACGATTTCTACAATCAGTTGGAGGAGAGCTAGAACCTAGCTTTTCATGCCACGAAGATGGTCATCACCAAGGACAAGATCGCTGAGCTTTCGAAAAGGTTCTTATATTCTTCGCAGGCGATGACTTTGCCCCCCTGGTCCTTCATCTGCATAATCGACTTTTGCAACATCACGCTCGGCGACGGGCTATTGTACTCTATACTTCTATCGTCTTGGGATATCTCTGATCATAAGCGCCTTACATTGCCGCACTTACTCATTGCGCCGGAATTGACCTACAATATGCAACGGATCGGATTTCAGCGCATCTCCAGTAACGTCCCCGGCTTCGATACTCTATACATCATCCGCCCTTCCGCCTGAGCCAAGGATACCTTGTCAAGGTTCATTGCGACTACGAGCGCGACTACAGTCCTGCTGGTCAGCGTAGCTCCTGGAATACTTCTGCACTGTCGTCAAGGCAGCCAAGCACAATCAAGCTGTTCGCCCGCGTTGGAGAACTGTAACAAAAAGCCTCGGTACTCGCGCGCAAAATTTTGAACCGACGGTCGAAGATTACCTTGCCTACGAGGTCACTCATGATGAACTCCTTCGCTCAGCTGCTGGACGCATGGTACTTCTACAAGGTGGGATTGTTGGTCGCCTCGCAGCTGATATCGTCCCTGCCATTTGCGTCCTCGATGGCCTGTCTGCCGCAGATGAGGACATCAGGTATCACGGCGACGTCGCATTCATGGACGATCGCGTCGACAACATGGTCCTCGATATTGTCTCCGGCGTCTACTTCGTGAACATGATCCCCGCTACATCTATCGTCTCGCATTCCTCCTGGCACGTCGACACAATGGAGGCAGAGGAACAAGGGTTTCAGCAGGAACAGCAAAAAAACCATTGCCTGTAGCGAGAAGTGGGCTGCAGACTTCATCGCGACACCTGACTTCACTAATGTTGGTATGTAAGATCTTGTCTCCTTCATTTTCTTTGAAGTTCTGTTGACCGTTGTGTTCCTCGGTTGTGCAACATCATCTCTGTTTTTTGTCCGCACATGTACTATATTTTGAATGCTGCATGTAACCCTGCATGCCCAGGCCCTACTCTCACTCCTTCATATTAAAAATGTAATTTGTTTTTGTTGCTAGAGCATGTTTGTGCATAAGGATTGGGTCTCTAACAAAAACAACATACTCCATTGAAAGAAAAAAAATTGAAGAAAATCCAACACCTATGCTTGTTTGTAAATAGTAGGACACTGCCTATTTACAGTACTTATCCCCATGCCCCATCAGATAAGCATCTGAGAAAAAAGTAAGTACTACTCTACGGCCATTGGTCACTGGGGCAGTACAGTGGGCTAATAGCCTAGTCATGACAGCCAGAGCCTGGCCTGGGACAATGGGGATCTTAATGCCCAACTGTGGACAACAAAACTCCCCTCCCTCCCAGTCACCCAGGGGCAAAATCCATGTGATGGAATGTAGAGCATCATTCCAGTCAAGGTGAAGTATCTCACTGGAACCTTCTTTGACAGCAACAGTGAAGAAGGCTCCACCAAAATCCAATGCTGGCCTTTTGGCAAGAAGTTTCCGAACAGGCAGTGCATGTAAACGGCGGTATGCCCTGAAATGAAGCATGAGACAGAATACAGTGACAAGCCTGGATACTTACCTTTGCTGCCTCACCCATTGTTTAGGGAAATAGCGTTGAGTGAGTCTTCCAAGCTTGGGGGCCAGTAATTTGCCAACCAAAGAAAGGAATACATCTAGCTTGGCAATTGCTCCACAAGGTTGTATGCGTGAGTCGAGTGTAACATATGGCTTCATGGAGTACAATTCCCAGACACCAAGGTGAAGAGCAGGGGTGGTTGACCGATTGGGGTCTGCCTTTGGAAAGCGAACACCAGACTGCACCAGCTGATCCCATGCAGCAATCAACCCGGCATTGGTAGAGGGTGATACTATCCAATCAACACGCATAGCCAGATATGGGGGGTGTATAGGCATTGAAAAAGAGTGGGGTGGAGTTGGAATGAGGATTTTTCCATAGCTCTTGACTGAAGGAAGATCCTTTGCAACAAACTCTGGGTATAGTTTCATTACTTCCTGCTTGAAGGTAGGTGCTCGCATGCCCATAAATTGCTTTGGATAGTGGGGTACATGGAAAATCACTAGAAGAATGGGAGTAGTTAATGTGTTGACACTTGCCAATAACAGAAACCTATTCATACCAGTGTGTGCCTCAATACGTTCCAGGGCTGACACCAAGCCATTGTGCCCTATCCACTTTTCCAGCCTCTCCTTTCTTTTCAACATGCTTCTGCGACCATGCTTGGTGTTCCTCTGTACAGTTCCTGAGAGCTGGTCCACAGGAGCTTGAAAAGTCCTTCGTAACACCCGAATCCTTTTCAAGGATATATTCAACCCAGGTTTGCGCCCCATAAGTAGATGCTTAATCGCCTTGACTCCCACTTGTGAGCCCTCAGATTCCATGATTGCATGGATCTCTTGCAGAGCAACTTCGTCTGTCAGAAAGTCCTCAGGCGGCATGGTACGTTGAAAACAGTGTCGTAAAATCGATGTGCAGCCAACACGTAGCTGCCGATGTGCTTGTCAGAGGGCAACCAGAAATCGGCGTGCCATAGCGTGCATCAGCGTGCAAGCGTGCAATATTTGTATGTATTTACCGGCGTGCATCAGCGTGCAATCCGGTTCCTTTCCAGTGAAAGCTATTGACCCAGCAGTTTTGTCGGATCATGTGACTTCGGACTTTCGCATATCACCACTGTATACGCACTCGACATACATGTCTAATCAGGTCATGGCGGCGTCAAAGGGGATCTAAGGTCGTCATCGTCGTTGCCCTCAGCGGTGAACGCATCCCCAGCGTTTCAAATAAAACAATAGTAGATATAGTTTATTAATACGACGTAGAGTTATTTAGAGACTAAATAAAGATGTTTAACGGTGGAGAATATAAGCAAAGTGACGAGTTGATTCTAGGGCTGCGCACCGTATTTACGGGTGTTTTTGGAAATACAGGATTTGTGACCTGATGGAGAGCTTTAGACTCGCGGAAACTGGTTTGGGATACTCTCCTGGGACCTTGCTTTCAGTTTCAGAAAAAGTTCGAGGGTAAACGGACACCGTTGTGGTTGGGGAAGCAAAATACGGTTCGGCCATACGGGTCACATTACGGGGTAACAAATACGGGTAAATTTTGGGCAAGTTCGAGGCATTTTGGCGGAAATGCTGAATCCCTTCCTATTTTGTTATTTCGGGTTCAAAGAGCACGCGGACATTGACCGAATTTGAAAATATCGTATCGAAATCTGGTGATTTGGATGCTGATGATCGAAATCAATATTTTGTACGGGGGGTAAATACGGTACGGTACGGTGCGCAGCCCTAGTTGATTCAAAACATGTCTGTCAACCATGTGAAGTTGATTGATTGGTGTATCCCATCGTTGTTTTCGGACTCGAGTGATGCGCGACGCATTATGTGACAGACACTGCTGGGGTTCGAATATTTTCCGGGGCATAAAATCGTAAAATGCTTCGTCGCATGACAAAATTTGGGCAAAATGATTAATTTTGCATCATGCAAAAGTTGAGAAATTCCCTTATAAGGAAATTACACGAAATTTACAGGCCACAAAATAAATAATTTTGCAAAATGAAAAATTATGGTCAAATCTTGTCATGCGACAATGCGTTTTACAATAATTTTGCATCCTGCAAAATATTTGGGCCCCAGCAGTGCAGACAACATGCTCGAAATGGGCACGCTCATATCATGCAAAAGATTTGAAATCTTTTTGCCCATAACCTTTTTTTGGCTCATGATTGAATTCATTCACTTAGTTATTCTCATAGAATAGATTTTCTAGTCTTATAATGTGAAATCAGAAATTATATAACCGTTGTGCTTGCTTTTTAATTGAAGGAATAAGAGACGGCAGTAAATCCTTGGTAAAACCCACAGAGACACGAGATCAATGTCTAAGTCCGCTCCGGTCTTGACTTACCCGGTTGTCCGAAAGTCACCTGATCCGACAAAACTGCTGGGTCAATAGCTTTCACTTTCCTTTCCACATCTTTTCTTCGCTATTCTTTTATCTCATGGTCCACAAATGCTGTATTTGCATATTTATAGTAGCTTTATTTATATATCTGTGTGTACTTTCTTATTACTGAAAATGCGAAATATTTTCACGGTTAAATTTGCTTTTCGCAACTCATTAAGACCATGCAATGTTCAGTGAAAGTATCAAGAACTTCTCTCTTTACCTCCTAGATATAAACTAGATGATACGACAGCTGATGTGAAAATCCCATTTAAAATCTATGCACTGTTTCCTTGTTGATATTTTTGATAAGGGACCAGTGTATCGTTAGCAAGTAGAAATAGCGTCAAATATTATGTTCTTGTTAAAAGAATTTTTCCGAGTGATTTATGCTTGGAAATACGACGATACCGATCGGAGGAACGTTGTGTGCACGCCTTCAATCCACGCTGATCACACACTAATGCACGCCGATGCATGCCACCGGCACGCTGATGCACGCCACTTCCACGCAGATGCACGCCAGTGCACGCCGATGCACGCTAATGCACGCCGATGCACGCTAATGCACGTTGATGCACGCTAATGTACTCCGATGCCCGCTTATGCACGCCAGTGCACACCAATGCAAGCCAGTGTACGACTATGGGCAACGAGAAAACGGCGTGCCAAAGCGTACATTAGCGTGCATTAGCGTGCAAGCGTGCAATATTTGTATATATTTACCGGCGTGCATCAGCGTGCAATACAATTTGTTTGCACTTCTTTTCTCTGCCATTCCACTATCTTATGGTCGACATTGATTGCAGTTGCACAGTCATTAGGACTTATTGTTATCTCATGTGTTTATATATTCTTCCTCTGACTGGAAATTTGAATCTTATCATTACTAAATCTACTTAATAAGTCCATCCAACTTTCAGTGAAAGTTTCAACGAGTCCTAGTGATGTTCCGGCCCGGCTTGGCCTGAAAGCCGGGGCTCGGGCTTGGCTTATGAGGGCTTAGGCTCACCGATTCCTTAAGCCAAGCCGTCAACAAAGGCTTGGGGCCGGCTTAGGCTTGGCCTGGCCTGAGCCCCGGC
>JASFDD010000251.1:0-30275 GCA_036937055.1 Nidula microcarpa | reverse complement strand
GAAGGGCTGCATGCGCTTGTACTTGAAGTGGAGGCGGATGGCGTGGTCGGAAAGCACCTCAGGGAAGACCTCCCTCTCGCGGAGACGGAGCCAGGTCAGGATAATGCAGAAGCTGATGACGCATAAGAACCAGAAGGTGGGGGCACGCGCAATGTAAAGACCCAAGGGAATCTCCTGGCCCTTCCTCGCATCATCCGCTGCAAGCATGAAGCTCGTCCAGAACACGATCAGGATAGTCCATCCAGAGAAGCGATGGATGGCCTCGTAGTGATCGTGGAATTTGACACGGAAAGTGGGGTGTGCGGTGACAAGGATGAAGAGGAAGCAGGATAACAGCACGTAGGCGGTGATGACGACTCCCCGCGCAGCCGTGGTCGGGTTTAGCACAAAATCTCTGGTGACGACGGCGGAGTAGAGAATGAACCACACGGCGGATGCAACACCAGTTGAGCTGTGCGCACCACCGTAGTGGAACACCTTAGCGAAGTCCTTGCGGATCCAAAGAGGGAGGGAGCGGGGCGCGCGAGTGAAGATTTCGTATACTATGTTGACAAAGTTCTCTTGCCTGAAGAGAATGGAAACCATGAGGTTTGCGGAGGTGGCGCTAGCGACGTCCATAGCCAGTGGAGCGCCGCCAGTTTTGGCGATGAAGGCGATAAAGGCCGCCAAGTTGCCGAAGAAGACCAATGTAAAGATCTTTCGGTAGGTCGAAAAGAATGTATCTAAATACGAAAGTCAGCCTAGAACTTGTCGAAAAAGCTTCACGGCTTACATTGGAGGAAACGAGTGACTCTGTTGCCCCTTTTGTCTGGGACAGCATGGACCTCGGGCTCTGAGATGACGGAAATGGCTTTACCACTGGGAGAAGATGACCCTAGGTAGTAGTAAGAAATAGTCAGTAAACTGTCATATGGATCCGGAGAATAACAGACTGGAGGTCTCTTCTGATCCATTGCCTTTTTCGAAATCCATCGTCGGAAGAGAAGTATTCATGGCTGAGGAGGAAGAAGAGGGAGAGAGTTCGCCGGGAGTGGGCTTGCTGAAGATTCAAGGCGTAAATCAAGTCTCTTTATAGCAAAACCGTCCCTCAGACTCTAGTCTTGGACTGCGTTAACAGGTGTCATCTCAAGGGCGTACTGACGTTACGCTCTCTGGTGAATCTCGGACTGGCAGTGGAGGGACTGTACGACCATATGCCAGTACCCTGCCTCCATGTCCTCTCCAGCGCACGCGTAAGATGGATGGCATCTTAACATGTCTCAGTGCCATACTAAAGAATATGCTTTTGAGCTACACATCAATGGCTTGGCCAGACAGACACGCTCACATGGAGCGCTTCGGACACATCCACTTTCCCGAACGAATTGGTGACACGGGAAGCTGTTTTGGAGAACATATAGATATTCCACTATAGACAGATAAATTTTAACTAAATAGCGAGAGTTCTCTCTTAAATATTTAGAACTGAAGGTATCTCACAAGAATTGCTCGGAACTACAGTGTGCTGCGAAAAACCTGAACAAAAATATCGGCATGGTGGCATCTACGTAGTGGCCGACCTTGACCGAAGCCCTTCCCGTAACAGCGCGCTCGGTCGGCCATGATGATGATGATGGGATACTTGTGAACATGGCACGCGCTTAGTGAGGTGACAGCACCTGATGCCGGTCAATTTCTCAAATTCAACTGACCGAACCCCGTTATTTGTATTTGTTGCTCAACACCTTTAGGAGTGTCGATCCCTGTCAGTGGCTGTGTATCATCCTCGGCGTTTACCGTGATTTCGAATTTTCGATGTTTTGGTTCAAGTCCTCACCACATTTCATTCCGTGTCATATTGCTTTGTGACCGGAAGTTGCCTCCTATAGATAACTGCGTATCCTGTCAATACCTTTTGTATGTCGTCTCAAGTTCCATCAGTCAGGCTGTGGACTCGAACCAGCCCTGTCTGTTGTGAAGCAATCCGACTCACTCTGGATTTCGCGAAGGATGTGCTAAGTAGGACTAGAACTTGTCTCGACTGTATTTCGTTACACATCCATGTGAGTACATATTCATTTCTTTGATGTATTGCAAAAGGAGTTACGATGTTGATTTTTTCTACTTGGGTCTGACAGCTTTTCATGTGAAGTGTTAGCATTTTCCATCTGAGTTCGCGATGTCTGGCATTTGGAAGAAAAAATGACACCAGGGATCTCCGTGATGAAGCTTTTCGAAGGCTAGCTATAAAAAAACATCAGCAGGTAGTGCGCGTGTGTTCCCATTCTAGTTCCATCCAGACCCGAACTTTTCCAAGTGCTCGCCGCAAGGCCACTGTATGAGAATTTAGCAGGGTCAGAACAATATATTCTGTAGAATGCGCAGTATAGTCTTGATTCTTGGAAGCATTTCCATAGCATCACGAAAGTTTAACATCGATGTTATTTCCATATATACTTGAGACTCCGCTAGAATTACGGTATTAGTGATAAAGACTTATCGTGCAAAATATGAATGGGCTAAGGTGTTGCCTAATTGGGATGTAGCACTTAATTCGATGGATTGAACTGGCATTATCATGGTGCTATCTAAAATATATTGTCTTATCATCTGGGGAAAGTGTTAAAACTCCTGTTAGGGAGTGCCACTCTCCCCCAAGAACTAAGAGGCTGGTGAAAGCAAACAACAAAGGGGAATAGATTGTGGACTTGGGTCTACTCGGGCAAGGTACATAGGCAAGGCAGATACAGTCTATATACAGCCTATCAGAATATTCCCACACACTGCCACCTTCTGACCACAAGCACGAAGCTCGTACAACCACAACTCTTGACAGAAAGTCACTGGCTTTAACCTTATCAAATTCTCAAAGCTGATAATTAGTTGCTATTAATTCAAGGCACAAGCCAGCATTACCATGGTTTCACCTAAAGCGTATCATCTTATATTAGAATAATCAAACCCTGTGACATCCCAAACGCAACGCACTATGTACCGAGTATCGTTCATTCCTCTGTATTGTATATTGCTCTATTTCAATGTATATTACTTATGGCTATACAATTTCGACTTAACTCTTATTGTAATTCTAGGAATTTGTGCTACACTGCCCGAATCACAAACCCATATGCTCTCATTACTTATCTTACTGTAGTTACTTTGTCTCATAACTCCTTGTAGTTTACTACAGAACTTTCAGTTAAATAGGACTTCTTTTAGCCCTCTTAACCTCAGTCTTTCGGCTTCTAAAGAATGAGGTAAGCCTGGTTACTCAATGTTACTTTCATGTACTTATAACATCTTTGTACTCCTAGATCTCGTATCTAGGTAACTATTTAAGTAAGTCTTTCGGCTTCTAAAAGACTGAGATCTCATATCTAGTTTCTTACATCTTATCGGACACTGGCTTTAATCTTATCAAATTCTTAAAGCTAACAATTAATTGTGTTTAATTCAAGGCACGAGCCAGCATTATAAGAGTTCCACCTAAAGTATATCATCTCATCAGTAATGTCATCATATTCTCAAAGCTGATACATTCAAACCTCTTTTAACCCATACCTTTTGGTAGATGCTATGGGGTACGAGAGGTTATAGGCTATGAGAGGCTGAACTTGGTGTAAAATGACAATTTGGGAGTCAGGAAAAGCTATGGGTTATGGGGATATATGGCTTAGCAGGAGTATGGGTTAAGAGAGGTTCAACTGTAATTATTTTTGAATAATCCAGGTGATCACCAGAGCATTTCAGGACAAAAAGCTAGGGACTCGAACCCAAACATGACATACAGCAAAGCATCTTTCCCTTAGACTACTAGAGCATTAGAAGACAGCACCATTATCTATATCATTGTCAAAAAATTCAGGTGATTATCAGAGCATTCCAGGATAAAGGGGTCATGTGAAATCCTTACAGCTCTAACCAGGATTCAAACTAAGAATCATCGTAAAGCGAGGTGTCTTTCCATTAGTTCTCAAGAGTACTACTTCTAATAAATGTGCCTTACTAAATATTCTTTGTGGGCCCATTGTAGAGCTAATCATAATAAGTATTGTTTAAAATGAAACCTGTACACCTTGTAGTCGATCACAAAGCAATGGGATTCGCGTTTGACCTTGGTGAGCTCGAGAGGCAAATGGATGTGTAACTACATCCAAAGTAAACTACCATATACTACTCAATGAAACAAATGCTAGTTAAGTGCGGATAGCCACAAAAATGAAAGTAATAGTGAACTACGACTCTTATTTTTCAGGACTAGATAGTCCTCATAGCATGGAGGACTGCACGCCTGTAAATGCTTTGATTTTAGCAATAGCGAACAACGTACAAACTATATTTCCTGTTTTATTCTATGAACAGTGCCTTGAATTTCCTGAGCTAGTGAGTGCTTTCCATCAATTCACGAAGATCTGACATTAACACCATCACTTGACGCCATAGGATGGTATGCCACTCACTAAGCCGGTAGATTCGGACAATAATGGCACCCAAATGTTTCGCTGGTTACTACCTCCTGATCTTTTCCGGGCCATTATCTTCGGTTGAGAGGAGTTCCTTAACCGGCTTTCACGGCACACTTTTCACATTGCCTGCCAGTGGAAGATTCTAAAACTCTACCATCGCATGAATGCATTGATATGCACACAAGACTCCTTGTTGACCTATGGGTGCCTAAGCCCGATCCATATCTGTCTTGCTCCTTGGGATAAATGTTTCAATTTTCCGAATTTATGTCCACCGCGCATGAAAGTTGCCCAAGCTGCGCAAAAGTAGCTGGAATTTAAAAGATGTGGGAGAAGTTGCCTTTATTTTTTGGATTTCCTCCTTGGAAGGAATTAAAGGATTGCTCGTAACGATCTGTGAGCAATATTTTACATTGAGATTTGGAAAGTGGGTTTTCTGGTAAAGTCTATTTATGTTAGTCATTATTCACATGAGAAGTCGTTAGTTGCTGGAGCGAAGTGGAAATGGTAAACTGAGACAGTTGTACAACATTGTCTGCGTCAAGTCGGACCCAGAGGCATCACTTTTGCAAATCTACTACATCTATGACCTCGGTTTGATGTCTACTTTTCTCTTCAACATCAGCTAAACATTTTTTAAAGAATTCAAATCACTCCACTTGGGTTAACGCACTAAGAACCTTCACCTTGAGGGCATGTTACGCTCCTACCGGTGAAGAGCTGAGGACAGGGCGATTGGGCCAAGATTGGGCGATATATGACCAGGCCTATCAGGTAGCTAATGTTTACAAGAAAATACCCAGTTATTTTAGATGTCCGTTTGTTATCTCGTTAGTCTCACACGAGTGGAACATTGCGAAGGCAAATTCGAAGACGCCCAACAACACGCGCCCAAGAGCTGACGCATTGTGCGTGCGTATGACGCGTTTTAGGATAATTGTTCCCACACTTAGTGTCCTTTGCACCATTCGACGAGCGTCTAAAAATACGACTTGATCCATCATCGAGAGAGGCTAAGAATGAGGTTGGGAGGCTCAGCGAGACTTTGAAGGACGTGGTGTTGGTTAAGTGAGTTATAGGTTTATCTTTTACATGAATATTGTGCTGATAGATGTCGTAGGAGGCGTAAGTTCGTGGTAGAGTAGTAGGCATTGAACACACTAGTCAACCTCGCTCAACTGGTAGGTCTGTCGAATCTAAGATTAACGTTCCGGAATCTGTTCTTCTCTAGAAGATGTATAAATCTGGAAACACTCGTTCGCATTTCAACACCCTGTTCTTTTCTTTGCTCCGCCACCAACGAAGCATTCTTGCGCCCTCCCCGAGGCTCAGTCGCCATGATTGCCTCCGCCCTCCACTCCGCCCACACCTCTCTTCCGAAGAGCGGCCTCAGCGCTGCTCTTCTGTCTCTCATCCCCCTTGCACACACCGTCTTTGAAGTGTACATCGCCACCCCCCGCTAATACGTCCCCCCTCCTTCCCCATCCGTCATCGAAAGCCCCCTCCAACCAAGACTGTGCGTACCTTCCGCGTGAAGGAAATTCCCACTCACATCACCACTTTGCCGTCGCACTCGCGTTTGGCATCGCAATCGCCTCATGCGTCTGTCTGCTCCGTGTTCGCTCGAGCAAGCGGCACCCGTCCCCTCACTCCCCTCGCGGCACATCCTCCTCCTCTTCTCCTCTCTCCTCTCCACTACCACCGCCACCACCTTCTCAGCCCCCTTCTTCTCTTCCACCCTCTCCATCCTCCCTCCCTCCTTACTCGCCTCCCTCCTCCCCCACACCCCCATCCCGCGGTCCTCCTCCGCCTCCTCCCGGCACCGCTTCATCTGCCCAGAAGAGACGCGCCCCATCCAAACGTTGCCCGTATCGCGCTGGCGGCGCACCCCCTTCATCACCACCGCCACCACCAGTATTCGCCCCCGAGGACGATTTCAAATCCCGCCCAAAAGATTACAGGGGCCCCTCCTGGTGGTTCCTCCTCCTCTGGTTCGTCACTGGCTCTTTCACCCAGGGCGGCTTGCGGCATCGTAAAGGACTTGCGCGTTCGCTTCGACGCGCATTGTGGCTGGCACCCGAACACGTTGAACCCTCTCAATTCATCCATGACGCGCCTCTCCCTTCGCGCCTGCATTCGCTCGTTTCGCGCACGTACTCTTCGCCAACGCCTTCACAGTCGTCCGCTTCTGCATCGCGTCTGGAGCTCTCGCCCACCCCAAGCCCGAGCACATCTCTTTCCCCCCGTGACGACGTCAGCCCCCGTTCGCGCGCCGGCCTCCCCACTCCATCCCCCTCTATCGCACTCGTAGCAGAGCCATTGCTCTACCCGCTGGGTGTGGCCACGTTCCCGACGCTCTCCCGCCTCAGCCCCGTGCTCCAGCTCGCGCTGGGCGTACTGATCGCGTCTGTCTTCTGTATATATGTGGCTAATGCCGTTCTTACGAGGATTGACGCAAGAGTGTCTCCCAAGGCGAAGGAGCTCGACTTGGAGCGTTAGCTGTATATCGAGAACGCCGAGGAAAGACAGGCAGAGGTCGAGAACTGGCAGCAGGTAAGCGGGCTTTTCTACCTTAGCCTGCGCTTTACGGCTTGCTCATGATGGCTTTAGTTTAATTCCATCGAAGATCCCGCGGACACTAACGATGACGAGAATCCTCGTTCATCAGAAATAGGTTTCCTCTATCTCCTACCAACCGCAAGACCCTGGCTTTTTCCCTTCAGAGCGACACCGAGATGGAGATCGTCAATGAACTAGCAGTTGAAGAAGTTGTAGGAGCTATTAAATATGACACTATCCCCGTGGTACGTGTCAACCGTTCTTCATTCGAGGTTCGTTGACAGGAATCTCATCTGCGTTACGAACAGAACTCTTCCCTCGATGTCGGGCCCGATGAATTGGAACCCATGGGTATCGAAGCACCCCAGGTTTATCCTTTCATCCTTCTCTTTCCTTTTGTTCAGCCGTTGATTAGTTCTCCCTGCAGACCACGAAGCATGTCCTTGAGCAATTGATGGTCAGCATCTCAGCCTATATAAACGCGGACGACGGCCATGTGATCCACGAGTACGCGTTTCTGACGCCGCTTCGAGCCCAGGAACCGGTACTGAATTCTAGTGGCCTCTTACCTGGAGAACGAAGTGAATGGGCTAATGAGTGTCGTTGAGCCCAAGGAGATGGAGGTCAGCCCTACTTCCTTTATATTTTGCAGTTTTGTCGTTGTGCTTATCCCGATGCGTTGCAACGCAGCACGATTGTGGTTTACGATCTATCGAAGGACTATCCGCAGCTCTCCCTTCAGAAGTGATATTCCCTTTGTATTCTACCGGGGGAGGCGGACGAAGGAGCTCGTTGCAGAAGGTGGATAAGGAGAAAGGCCGCATGGTTGTCGTGGAGCCCAAGGAGGCGGAGGTAAGCACTTCTTTTCTTATATTTTCCCAGTTTCTCATCGTGTTCATCTGGATGTATTGCAGCCCTGCGCACGCATTTCAGACAACCCCGTGAACTACTTCTTCGACGAGGACGAGCTGCCTCTTGATCTCCTGGAACTCGGGGGTGATATACACTTGGAACTTTTGCTGCTAACTGGGGACGATAGGAGCGATCTTACTGACTACGAGCTTCCTATGGAGTTGCTCATGCCTGAGCACCTTCCCCAGCCGCAGGAATGGTTCTCCTCTGCTAGAGCGGGATCGTCGTCGTAGTCTCCGTCGAGCTTGCCGGAGGGGTTGAGGTGGAAGCCGCCCCCGAGCACGAAGGCTATGATGAAGGTGAGCGATAGTCCCTTTACTTACTATATTAGCTTGTCGTGCTCATTCAAGACCGTCGCGAAGGTCACACACAGCGACTCGCCGCTCCTCGAGCCCGCGTTGCCCCCTAGTACGACCACCGCTCCCGACACGCCAACGTCACCGCCATCCTGCCCACCAACGTCACCGCCATCCCGCCCGCTAAAGCTGCCACCGTGCCTCCCGTACCAGTTACCACTATCCCGCTCGCCAAAGTCACCGTAACCAGCTCAGCTCGCTCGGTTGATGTTCGCATCCCAGTGCACACGGTGACGTCGAGAATTCCAGTCCTCACTGCTCGTCCAAGGGACACGAGAGTTCCATCTGAGGATTCGCGCTCCTCCCGTCCGCGGGCGAGCAGCATCCCATAACTCATTCGGTGTTCATCCAGCGCGGATCTTTCCCCGACCTTGGCGGGATGCGACGTGAAGTCGGTGGATGCTAGAGCTTCAGCTAAAGATATACGCTCTCGTCGTCCTTCGGTGGCTGGCATCCCACAGCGCGCGCATACGCTCGACGTGCTTCTAGCGCCGTTTGTGGTCCAAGCTTATTAGGACGAGGCGTGACGTAGGTTGCCTGAAATTCTTTTCCCCTAGTCCACATTCGAGATTCTTCTCTCCGCTACACCACTTTCTTTTCTCATCTACCCCTACACACCCTTTTCTTGTACATATCCTTATTTATTCTAGCATATTTTTGGTGTGAAATGGACGACCGACGTCGACAACACCATGCAAGTCAGTCAAATTAAGTCAGCAGCCTTCTCCGCCAATGCATATACGGTAGCCTGATAATGTGCACCAAGCGGCAGAGGAATTATGCTTGCATCGACGACCCGGATGTTATTCAAACCCTTTACTTTACATTCCCCGTCCACGACCTTGCCCATGGAGCAGGTTCCTGCAGGATGGTAGAATGACGTACCCCATTCAAGAACCCGCGCGTCGACAACTGAATCCGAAATGCCCTGGTGGTCCGTCAATTCTGCCTCGACAATAGCCTGTCCTTCATCAGTGTTAAGCATTGCGGCGAGGACCTTGCGAACGGAGTTGCGTATTGCTACCCGGTCTGCCTCTGTTGCGTAATAGTTAGGGTCGATAATAGGCTTGTCATTGGGGTCCGCAGAGGCAATAGTGACACTCCCGCGTGAGGTCGGTGTCATGTTGAGTACATTCGTTGTCGCTGTAGCTCCGTTGGTCTTGTATTTGCGCGCGCCAGGCCCACTAACAGCATACGAGGTGAATATCTCAGTATGGCAGCGTTCACGATGCGTCAGATGGGCGATAGTGAGCTCATCTGCACCTTCGGATTCTGCAGCAGCGGGAACAGCAGGATCATGCCAGAAAGCGAGCCAGTCGCCAGGTAGACCAAATTGGAACCCTGGCGCATTCAGCGCAGCATCTCCCATGGCGGTGCCTTGAACTTTGAGTTTCCAGTATAGTGGAACTGCGACATGGTCGTGAAGGTGAGCACCGACATCCGGTACATCAAAGACAACGGGAATTCCGTGCTGAGAAAGCGTGGACGCTGGTCCCACACCGGAGAGCATAAGCAATTGAGGAGAGCGGTAAGAACCTGCAGATATGATAACCTCTTTCGATGCAGAGAAAGTGCCCGCGGAAGTCTCGACGGCGACAGCCGTATTGCCTTCAAAAATAACTTTGTAGACAACTGTGGATGTGAGAATGGTGATGTTCTTGCAGTTCGCAATCCCATATGCAACTGATGCTGGTTGACGTCTACCATCCTTCCAGCTCTCACAACGCTCCGAGAAACCTGCAACAAATCCCGAATTGCCATCCGGGTTTGGTTCAAAGCCAGATTTTCGGAGAAGAACTGCAATTGATTCGCGAAGAGGATATTTGCGCTCAGGATGAGATGCCGAAACGCCCACAACGGAAATCGGACCAGAAACTCCATGGATGGTCTCGTTATATGGGTCCGAGCCGCCAAGGTAAGTCTCCGTCTAAACATCGTCCACAATCATCAGTAGTCGCCTACGGAAAGCATAAGTGTACTCACCTTGATAAAGTAAGGCAGCAAGCCCTTCCAGCTCCAAGAATTGTCACCTGCGAGTTCTGCCCACTGATCGTACTCGCAAGCAGGCCCTCTCGTCCAGAGGCCATAGTTAATTGCTGATCCACCGCTCAATACCTTGCCTGATGAGCGCGATCAGCAATAAAATGCAGTCCTAGTTTCTGAACCTTACCTCCTGCCTGGTAAATAGGCTTTCCGCCGAGGTGCTTCTGTGGAATAGTGAAGTAGGCCCAATCGATATCTGAGAAATGTGAGGCGAAACAAGCCATTGGCGGACCTATGAGAGGATGGTTTTCAGGCCTTCCACCTGCTTCCAGAACAAGGATGGAGAGTGTGGGGTACTTGTCTGCAAGACGTCGAGCGAGTACCGAACCAGCGAGGCCTCCTCCAGCGATGACATAGTCGTAGCCCATAGTTTTGCTGAGCGTGAGTAGGCTGGGACCGAGATGCAGCGGTGTATATATAGGCACACTCTGTAGATATTGTTTCTGCGATGCTGTAAGATCATCGTGAAAAGAACCTAACAAACGGCGCCAACAAGCACAGACAAGAACACACTTGCAGGCCGTTTTGTTGGCGGACCGTCCAGCTTCCAAGGAGTACCGTACACTGTTTTAACGCCTCTTCTGCGACAGGACCACTGGCTAATCAGTAGTCTGGTTCGACTCTTTGGTATGGTTTGGTGATGCTTCTACAGAAACTAGGCCCAGAATTGCAAAATCTTCCACGTAATTCCGTCCTTCTCTTCTCGACCAAGAAAGTTATTTGCATCGGAGGGAAAGAAGTACTAGGCGTATCCAGGCAAAAAGTTGAACCTCTAAGTTGAGAAAAAGCTCGCAAGGTCGTCCAGCATCGAATATGAGACTTTACCGACTAGTTACCCTCACAACCCTTAGTTGCGAGGCTTGAGAAGAGGGATCTGGCTTGGTAAATGCCAGTGTATAGCAACGCATGTAGACATGGGAGGAAAAGATCGATGAGAATGGGAAATTTGGGCCAGATTCCAGAGAGATGATGATGGTTTTGGGAAGGGTAGCAGTAGCCCATGATTTGTGCTCATGCGCAAACATTCAACATGTATGATGTGTCCTATGACAAGCTGGTTACGGCGTCCGATTATTAAAAGGCTCCTCTATTCAGGAGAGCTTCGCAATCGGGGAGGCTCGTACCTCGCCCTCCTCACCCTCCCTTACGACGGGACAGGATTGTCAGTTGAAACTTATTTTACAGACAAATTGCACTGAACTCAATTATTCCCCTCTCCCATTCATATAGTTTTGTGGCTTCATTCGGATCCAATCTCTCCCTCTCTATCTATGAATTCTTCCTTGATTAGCATGCATCCTTTCTACATCCTGCACTTAAATATGATACCCCTGGAATATATCGTCGCTGCCCATGTCTTTAAAGTTCGCTTCTGAAGTATATGTTTAGAAACTTGTCGTCACTCTGATTTGATCCATTCTCTTAAGCTACCTCGGTACACTACACGGGAAGTCTGTACCACCTTAGCCACTACATGGTCCATCGCAATAATCCTACCGTGCAGACATTTCCACTCTTTACGCAGCCGGTGGGTCCGGCGCCACACGCATGAACGTGCCTCCAATCGGTGCACCCAGGCCAACAGCGGCCGCGAACTGACTGATATTGAACAGCGATATCGGCGTCGTGGGTGTGACCAAGGTCTGGGAGTTGAAGCCCCGTGGCTGCTCGAACAGCAAAAAGACGTATCTATTCGTCATACGGTCAGCAAAAGACCAACAAGATGAAGGATAAATGACGCTCACCGATGGGCATCGGATCCCGCAGGAGGGGTGGGCTGTCTGAACTCAGACACTGCCGGTGTCGAATTGGTCAGAAGCGGGGTGGGGATACCCCGCACCTGCCTGGGGGCAAAGTTTCCGCCCAGGAAGTGCCGTATTTGCGCGCTTGTCGGGGTCTGTGGGGTTGGGGCGTCTGGATCCACCGTGGCAACGACGAAAGGACCCTTGGATGTGGTTCCTAAGACGCTGAATGTCGGTGGGCCAGCGGTTGCTATAAAAACGCAGTCAGACGTTAGTGTTCTTTCTCGGGTTGCATAGACCACATACAGTTGCGAGGAACCTGAACTCCTGCGCGGAGAGTTATGGGTGCTTTTCCAGGCTCTGGGAAGGTAACTTCGAGGAGAACCTTAGGGTTGAAAGTAATCGCGAGATTGGCAGGGATCTATCGGGGCATAGGTAAGTGAAGTCGACATGGATGCATAGAAGAGTGTCGACTAACGTTAGCACTGTCAAAAGCTCTTTTCACCTCCGCCAAACTTGTATCCTGCGCACCAGCGAGCACAGCACAAGCAACGACCCACGAAAAGAACGAGAAGCGCATTGAAGAAAGCTAAGAACGGGTCTGCAAGAGATGCATGGAATTGTCCGTCTGGACACTTATATACCCAAGCCTGTGCATGCGCATGCGAGCGAGAGCATGACTGGAGCATAGTGGCATTGACCTGGAGATGAGAAGGGAAGGCATGTGGGTGCGGACCCAGTTGTTCACGCAAGAAGTCGCCTGTGCGAATGCAGATGATTTTAGGAAGATTATACACAGTGGCGTGTGCGTCCAAGCACGTAGGAAGGCTTGGGGAGCGCATCCGGTCCGGGTTGTGGTATGCCACCTAGGAAGTCGTGGAATCGCCGGGGAGTTGAGAGCGAACTCGAGGTGGGTAGAGTTTCCTATTACGAGGGAAATCAAACGTTTAAAGCCATGGCTTTAGCCGTGAGTAGTATAGTATGGAATAAAATCGCATTGCATTATTATATAGCAGCTATTCCGAGTATGGTGGCAGAGCAGGCACAGACTGGCCAGTGAACGCAGAAGCTGCAACAGAGATTCGACGAAGTTGAGCAGAGCGCAATCGGCTAGCGTGGAAAAGGGGGACTGAGCCGGGGTGATGATCATGTGACAGAAGCAGACGCGTTGTTTGCAATCAGGTAGTGGTTTCTTCAAGTTTCAAATTGAACTTGACCTCCTCCATGGCTACTCGATATTCGACGATTGTTTGGCTGGCCATATATCTCCAATATCAAGTTCTCTCCCGAATTTATCTGGCATTCCTCAAAAAATAAGGATATGCACCCTATGGCGCACGGTTTCTGCTCGTCGACCATCTGTCTCCTCAAGCTGGGCGCACTGTCTGAGATATCGCGCCATCGCTCGAGTCACCCCTAACTCTGAGACTCAGACTCATAAGGCGCTGCAGACTCAGACTTGTCTCTCTAGGAATCTCTCCTACCTACCACCATCACCCTCTGCGTCCCCTCGCATATTCCCCTCATCCCCTTCCCTATCCTTCTCACAACCACCCCATTGCAAAAGCAACCATGTTGCACATCCACAAAAGTCTCGCTGCAGTTAAAAAGACCCTTAAAAACCAGTGCAATCCTAAAACCATTGCTCGGTCCGTTATTTCTTCTTCTGCCTGGCTTCCTAAGATTCGACGGGCTGCGGCTCGCCATGTGCCTCGACGACGTCCTACTGCTGATATTACAGCGGAATTGTGGGTCATCATCGACCGTGACGAGGTGTTCGAACAGGTTTCAGTCGCGGGGGGTGTGGCTGGGGAGAGCGCACCTGAGGATATGGACGTGGATGATGATGCGGTGTGGGGGGTTAACGTCGCTATGGTTGTCGATGGCGTGCAGAGTAGTGCTGTGGTTGAGGAGGTTGGGGTGTTGATGTCGGCGCTCTCGATGGGGGATTTTGAAGACGCGGAAATGCTAGACCTTACCGGGGACGGCTCCTCCACTGTCGACGAGACAGCTGTCGGGTTTGCTATTTTGACTTCTGACGCGATGGACGTGGACGAGGATGTGGTGATGACGAGTGCGGCCGCTGGTTCGGTCGCTAACGGCGTGATTCGAGAATACGACATGGATTTTGATGACCCGGACGAAGAGACGGCAAGCATGGTAACTACTGGGGAGAGTGCTTTTGGAGGGAGTGAAGACGGGCAAGGGGAGCTGTATAATGGGATGAGCGAACTGGTGTTTGTACGCTATGAGGAAGAGCTTTGTAACTCTATGACCGACCTTGTGCTTGGAGGTGGTGGGGCGATGGCGGGTGTTGAGGGGGACGGGGAGTCTGGCTACACGTCGGGTTCAACAGGTAATCAGAGTGGTGAGGCGGCGACGGTTGGCGAGGCAGCGGTGGATGTCGAGGGAGAGGGAATGTCTCATCATGCGCCTTTTATAGCAGATAACGAGCAGCTCGACTCCAAGGACCCAGACCCCAGTGCAGAGGACTCCTCGATCGCATACGCCAACCATAAGAAGCTTCAAGCTGTGTTAGATGCCGTCTCATCTAGCGCTGCCAACCCTGCATTCCACCTCGCCAATGTCGGGCCAACCGTACCCACAACCACTGCTGGGGACGATTGGTCCTTCCTGTACGCCGATGTCGACCATCAAGCCCCGCCTATGCCAGAAGAGGCTGCGTTTAAACCTGCAGATGTTATGGGCGACTATGATTGTGTTTTCGCTGCCGATCTTATCAGCACTTTCCTACTTCCCGAGGTGCAGGATCACTTCGTTGGCGCCACCTGGGACAATGCCTTCCTTCCTGTCCGCCCCGATGTCCCCTATCCGCCGACCCCGTATCTGGATGACACGGCATTTATCCCCGCTCTCGAAGTTCCGCCGCCGCCAGCATCGTACTTCAACACCGACACGTTCACGTTTGATACTTACGACACGGAATCCGCATGCCCGCCCACCCCCGACGCGAACACGACGGTGGCCTACGACCTCTATCTCCCTGCCCCGATGTTGTGCTTGGAAGTAGCAGCTTCCGCCTCGGTTCCTCGTGTTTGCGTCACGCCCGCTACCCCGACCATCAACGACGCCGAAGACACTGGAGCCTTCGACATATCTTCTTTCGACCTCGTCCATGTCCAAAATGCCCAAGACTTTTGGCTGCGGTAGATGACCGATGTGCTATGGGACGTGTATTGCATGCTCATTCTGTGGTGGATACTCTTGACTTTAGAACTGGTTTCTTTGGCTGCTGACTGGATGGCGCTGTTGTTGACGAATGAATCGTGTTGACTGATCCTTTTCTAGCCGCAGACCTGGGAGAAGCAACGGGAGCTGCTTCGGGATCGTGAACCCGAGGAGTAGGCGGTGGTAGGCTCGGGCGAGGGGCGGGCCGGAGTCTTTCCAGTTAAGTCGCGTATCTTTTCCCTTGGGCGTTGTGCGGTGATCGTATCGCTAACATGTCCTTTCCTGTTATTCGCCGGGGGAGGGAGTGAGGCCAATGCCCCTCCCCCCACCATTTCTTTCCAGTTAAGTCATTTTATCTTGCGCCTTTGGAGATGATGCGGTGATCTACTGCTAATATACCTTTCGCAGCGTAACTTCTTCGCAAGTTGGATAGAGGATTGATGGGAGAGAATCCGGTGACGAGCATGGTAACTAGATTGCTCGCCCTATTTCCGTCGATCGCATGCTCGCCTCTTGTTTCGTTGGGATGTACTTCGATTGAAAGGCTCTCTGGAACTTCTTGTTGGTGTTAGGATCCATGCTCGCTCTTGCTTCACCTGTACTCTGTTTCTCTTGCTCGCCTGTATCTCTGCTTGTCGGTCATGCCCCCTTGATTGTTCTTCACTTCTCCTGCTTGTATCGATCTTACCTATAGCTCGGAGTGCTGGCATTCTTACCTTGACGCTTCTCGATGGTACTGTTACTTGGAAAACTGCTTCTACTTTACCTGCTTCACGAACTGGATGAATGTATCATGGTTACTATCCACTGTTTTCGTTTTCTCTACCTTAATCTCGAAGTTTTTGTGCGATCGTTATCCTTCACAATTTCGGCAATTGACATCTTTCTGAGGTCGGCATTCCCACCGGTGACTAGAAACATGTACCTACGCTTGATTGCTCAGAGAGTACGTAAGTACAATACATAACAGCCTGGCGGCAGAGCATGTACTCGTTTAATTTATGCCTCCACTTGTGAACGCTGCTTGTTTCATAAATTTCTTCGCGAACATGAATACCGCTCAACTGAGTCCGGTGGAGGTATTCATTGAAGAGACGATGCGACGCATTCTGAGTATATATTCTAATGTGGTAAGGGTTCTGAGGGATAAAAAGGTGTCGTCGTTCAGCCCAACACCATTCGCGAAATCGACGAAGGACTTTGCCAATGACTGCCACTAGACGCGCTCACTTACAAGTCAGTCAAGGTTTCCTAACCCTGCCTATGGCCGCGATTGGAGGCTTGACCGCCGCTCGCTCTTATCTACCCTGCAGCATGATGCGATTATAAGATCTAAGCGTTCCGCTCTGCCATGACTCACGGGGGCTATATAAGCATTTGATCACTGATAGCATTAGGCTCTCGTACGATGGCGTCCTCGTGCCATACGCGCGGCGACTATTTATTTAAATCGCGTCCGTCTTGTATCAGCACATCATATCAGCTTCCCCTCTGCAGTGAGTGCCATGTTAGCATCCGAATAGTATATCTGACGAGAAGAAGTCAGTGACCTAATCTCCCAACCACCTCGCTGCATGGACTCCTTTTGGCAGACAGACGGCCTGAAATGGACCGCCTCGTGGATTCTGGCTTTCTCGATGTTCTTCACGTACTGCATCTCCTCTTTGGGGACGCCGCGCCCCGAGATCCTGCGCGTCGAGCCGAAGAACCGACTAGCAAGAGCACGCCAGTGGAAGGCAGCGAAGCGCGCGCAAAGGGAGCTGGAGGAGAGGCGCCGCCGGATCTGGGAGTCGGGGCGGCCGTTCCCGTTCTTGGTCCTGCCCCCTGAGATCAGCCTGCTTATCCTGCGGCACTGCGCAGAGTGGAACGCGGTGTACACAGCGCTCGTGCGCGTGTCGCGCGGGATGCAGGACCTCGCGTTCCAGGCGTGCCTCCCGCGCATGCCTATCGTCCTCAAGGACAAGGGGCAGGTGCGCTCGTTTGCGGATCTGCTGCTTTTGCACCCTGAGGTGGAGGGGCTCGTTAGGCGGCTATGGATCGAGCCGGAGGTTAGCAGAGGGGAGTCGCGGATGTGGTGTATAGCTATCCTGCAGCGGTGTAGGAATGTGAGAGCGCTAGCGTGCAGTGCGCTGATTCTGGAGGAGGCGATCGGACGGGGTCCCATGTTTGGCCTTGCCGAGTGCAGAGATCTGACGCTGCTCTTCACGAGCAACGAGCACTTGGTGAAGCTGTTAAAAGTTCCAGCTGCAGGCTCATTTCTTCATAGGTTAACATATCTCCGGGTACATGGGGAGATGTCGGTGCGCGTGCCCGCCTTCCAATTCGCGAGTCTGACGCACCTGTCGTACGCAGATTACGGGGCGGGACTTTCTGACAGGATGGTGCGAGACAGATATACGTATCCAACTTTGCAGACGGTGGTGGTGACGAAGCAGAGAGGCGCTGGAGGGCTGCGAATCTCGCGATGTGCGGACGCGCGTGTGTTTAATTTGGAGGTACCTGACAGATGGACGGAGACGGAGATGTGGACTGACGGAGCACGAGGGCGAGGGATATGGGACCTATGTACGACGTAATATTGTAGCAGTCATATAGTAATAGGTGTAAGTAGGATAGTAGTTTGAAGGTTACAGTAGTTCGACGGAAAGACGAAGATGCGGCCCGGCGATAAGAGTCCGGCAAGAACCGGAAGGGCCCGAAGGTATGTTAGCGGGCAATTATCGAATAAATGTTGTGTAAATTTGCGCAGTAATAAGTCTACCCTCGACCCTCACAGCCGCGAGAATCTAACCGCCATTGCACGCAGTCCCACTTCCACCACCCCGCGCAGTGGCGGGGCAGAGATATGGGAGCACGCCAGCCCAAATGGACAGCAAACAGCATGATTGGTGAGCTAGTGTGACTCTTATTTCCCTGTTTCTCGTTCTAATCCTCATTCACAGCTGGCGCGGGGGGTGGTCTCGTCGCTAGCGTGGTCACCTGCCCGCTCGACGTCGTAAAGACCAAATTACAGGCGCAGAGGGCGGTGCAGGGCCAGCAGGGTTACATGGGCGTTCTCGGTGCGCTCCAGACCAGTACCTTATCCCGCATTTTTTGATCGTGCTCATTCCATTACCTTTCCTATTACCTGCAACAGGAACTCTCAAGTCCATTCTCCGCGAAAATGGCTTCCGCGGCCTGTACCGCGGCCTGGGGCCGACGGTGCTCGGCTATCTTCCGACTTGGGCTATCTACTTTGCTGTCTACGATGGAATCAAGTCGATCTTTGGGGAGCCTCCCCCAGGGACTTACAGTAACCGCGAGCGACTGTATCCTGCTGCACAGGTGAAGGGGTACCAGCCGGTGGTGAGGGAGCATCCGTGGACACTGCATATTCTGTCTGCCATGACCGCCGGTGCGGCGAGCACGATCTGTACGAACCCGCTGTGGGTGATCAAAACGCGTTTTATGGTGCAGTTCACCGCTTGCTCTTTTATTGAACGCCTCCGGCTCATATCTGTATCTACAGACCCAGACCAAAGAAGACGTTCGATACAAGCACACATTTGACGCTGCTTTGACAATATACCGCTCCGAGGGGCTCGCGGCATTCTACCGTGGTCTTGTGCCTAGTCTATTGGGCATCATGCACGTTGCCGTGCAGTTCCCTTTGTACGAGCGGCTGAAAATGCTAGCGCGTGAGTCACCTTGCCTCCCAGTACCACCCCGCCCCTCCTGACTCGTGCGCACGCAGAGGGCGACTCGGACGTGCCGCTGAGCAACCAGCAAATCCTCCTGTGCACCGCCGTCTCGAAGATGACCGCGTCCATCGCGACGTATCCGCATGAGGTCGTGCGCACGCGCCTGCAGACACTGCGCCGGCCCCTCTCGGACGACATGTCCTCGGATGGCATGATCAAGCAGCACGCGAGGGCGGGCATCATCTATACCACCAAGAAGCTCGTGAGGAAGGAGGGCTGGACGGCGCTGTACAAGGGGCTGTCGATCAATCTTATACGCACAGTGCCCAACAGTGCGGTTACTATGTTGACGTGAGTAGTTTCCTCTCTCTGGAAAGACACTGCGCTGACGGACGTTTGGAATGCCTAGATACGAGCTGCTCATGAGGCATCTCAACGAGCGGACTAATCGTACATGACGAACTCGCATGATGATATACCTGTATGTCCTCGCACGGAAACGTTAAATAACTAGAAGCAGGTGATGTCGTTCATTGTACTTATAATTATGTTTCTTCTCTCTCTCCTTCATCTCGCCACATATCTGTCCATTTTTTTCCTTTCATTATACAAACTCTGCAACCTGTATTGTTTCTGCTGCATCCATACCTTACCTTACGTTCTACGTACAGATCTGTGTTTCTAGTCTAAATGTCAAGTCATGGGTTGGTTTCTTGGTCTGCTGGTGCCGGTATCTGACACATCAGAAACGATGGAACGTCTGCTGTCTTTCTAGGTCTGGCTGCCAGAGACTAACATTTCAGTATGGAATCCTCTGCGATTCAAGCGCTGTCCGTAGAGTGTCGAGCGCCGATCTGCCCGATGGGCCTGTGATATCGAGTGTGGGTGCAAGCAATTATGTCATGACATCTCTGATAGCCTCTCTCATCCCGCCTCCCAAAAAAACGCGCATGCAGATTTCAGATTGAATCATGATTCCATCCCAGTCATGTATTAGCCAGCAGGTAACTAAGCCTAAATCGTACGTAGTTGTAACAAAAAAGGAGAGATGATTACGACGAAAACAAACGAGGGTTTTTTTATGTGCTTCTAGAAGCGCAAAGTGTATCCGTGTCCCGATGAACGGTAGAGGGCGAAGATGAAGTGAAGCCGGCATTCCAACCAGCCGCAGTGTGGTAGCAAGTAACGTTCTGGGGACGGTCATACTGAATACATAGGTGCAATAAAATAAGTAGCAGTTCTCGGGGAAGCCTCGGCGCCCCTTGCCCTTCCCCAGCGGGCGAAGGTGGACCAAGAAAAGATGTGATGATGGGTGGCAATGAAAAGGTCCCGCGAGGATAAGACCCGCGAGAGCAGGAGAGATACTGTCGTGGGAAGGGAGGTGGGAAGGGAGGGATGGGAAGGAGGGGAACGGCACAAGGGAGTGTGGAGCGAGCTATGATGCCATGGATCATCGCGCCCATAATGGGCGTGGGGCTCGAGTTGGATTGGGCCGTATATTTGTCCACAGGGAGGTGGAGGTGCGAGCCGCATTGTGTTGCGCTGCGAGCGATATCAGATAGCGGAGCCGTGACGCGTTCTGTCTGCGGGTGGGGTGGGGGAGGATGAGGTCACAGGCACGGTGGGATGGCTGGGTATGGCAGCAGAGCAAGTGCGAAGACAAACAAGATAGTCACGAAGTCGATTTGTTTCCGCGCCCGAATAGGGAGAGAGTAAGGTCTACAACCGGAGTTAAGGTATCGAGAGTGGATCGAGCATGCATGCAGCGGGGAAACTGGGGGAGGTGGGGTAACGAAGAGACACTATATGCGAAACAAACAAAACATGGGGAGTGAAGGTGAACTAGGGTGATAGGGTAGTGAGCACGAAAGGTATATGGCGATAGTTAGGCCCAGGGAGGTCCGTGATGAGAGACAATAAAGGGAGGAAGAAGGGGATATAAAAAATGTGTGAGACCAAGAGTACAGTTGGGTTAAAGATGTGGTGGAGGAGGGGAGAATGCGGGAGGAGGAAGGGGGGGGGGGGGGGGGTGAATAACTACAGATCCTCAAACCAAACCGAAAATGCAATGAAAAAAACCACAAAACGAACCCAATTACTCCCGCTCATGATCCCTCACCGTCCCCCCATCGCTCTCACTCATCGTCTCCAACTTAACGTTCCGCGACGAACTCACACTCCTGATGTCCCTCCCCTCCTCCGCCAGCTCCCGGCTAATCATCTCCGCCTTCTGCTCTGGGTTCTCCGGGCTCTCCCCCTCCTCGACGGGCCGCCCAGCAAAGTCGGGCTTGCGCAGCATCTTGCGGAAGGCGTCGGCCATGATGGCGGCGTCGGCGCCAGAGAAGGGCCCGCTGTCCCCGGCGCTGCCCGCGCGGGAGATGGTAGAGGCGCCGTCGTGCATGACGACGGAGGGGGCGTGACGATCGGAGGGGCCTGCTGTGCCAGCGCCGCCTGCACCAAGCACTGCACCTCCACCGAGAAGTGGTGATTGTTGTTGTGCCGCATTGGCCATCATCGGCGAATTGCTTCCCATCGAGTTACGGTTTGAATCAAGCTCTCTCGCACGACGCATGCGCCGTATAATCAAGAACACCAGTATGCCCGTCGCGCATATCGCGAAGAAGCCAAGGACGACGATAACGGCGATGGCCCAATGGGGGAAGCCGTTGTTCCCGCTTGCGGACTGCACGCTGCCGGGGGCGGAGGAAGACGAGGCGGAGGGGTGCGAGAGGGTGCTGGTGCCGGCCTGGATGGAGGAGAGGGAGGCGAGAACGGCAGAGGAGGAGGCGGCGGCGGCGGAGGCGGAGGCGCGCGAGGCGCTGATAGAGTCGGCGATGGTCGTTTCTGCGCGGGGGTCAGACACGGTTCCTAGTCTTGAAGTAGTAAATGAAGGCACTCACGGACGGCACTGAATGTTGCCTGTGCGATAGCATCCCCATCGTCCAGCGACTTATCGTTCCTCGTAATCACCCAGTAGAAGGGGAACGTCACATTCTTCCCGTCCCAGTTCTGCCCGTCTGTGCCCCACCAGCTGTCGTTCACTTGCGCGGTCTTGATGCCGGCCTGGTTGGTCGGGTTGGACTCATTGAAGAAGGAGAGGATCAGCGAGCGGGAGTCGGCGCGGAAGAGGTAGATGTTGACGAGGTTGGTTTGGGTTAGTTCGGGGCGGCGGGAGTTCCCTGGGGGGAGAGGCATAAGAAAAAGAAGGGAGAAGAAGAGAGGGGGACGTACAAACGAAGGTGGCCCATTCGTGCTGGGGTATGACGGTGTCGGCGGTGGGGAAGCAGGAGATGACGTCGTTCCCCGAGTTGACCTGGCAGTCGACGAGGGCTTTCTCTGCGCTGGGTGAGCTACGCACTGGGAAGACGAAGAAGCGGACGTACGGATATCAGTTTGGTCAGCTATTATCTGGCGCGCCCAGTTCGCCTCCGCGCGGGCATCGAGCTCAGTGTCGTGGATGCGCCGCCGCTTGGGCGAGCGTCGGGAGCGCGACGAGGATGAGGACGCGGGGGGGAGGGGGCCTTGGACAGCGGGGGTCTGAGCAGGCCAGGGACTGTTTTCGAGGGGACGTGAGGCCATGGAGCGAATAGAAGGGGAATCTAGCAAGTCGGGTGGTATAAGCGTCGGGGGGCAGGCGGGGGCGGTGCTAGCATGCTCCTGCGGGGGATGGCCACCGCGACGGGGAAGGAGGGGGACGACGAGCAGACCGGAGGAAGAGAGAGCTCGCTGACGGTTGTGGCGAAAAGATCCAACACTCCACCAGATCACTCGCAGGGACCCCGGAAACCCACGGCCGTCCACTAGCCGCACTGCGATTTACGTCCGTATTACCAAATCACACCGCAAGGTACCACGACTTTGTCTTCACCGGCACCCTCGCGAGGCACCCTCCCCCGACGGCCATGCATCCCCGCCCGCACACCCATCGCCAACGGTGTCCGGGGTGTCCCACGCCCGACCTGCGTGTCATACCATGATAATTGATTTCCACTGTCGACGTCACCCGCCTAGATATCCGCCTCGAAACATACACTATGACACGAAAATGACACAGCTCTTTCCTCTCGCTTTTGCTCTCTTTTTTGTCGCATCTGTTCGCAGTCCAGAGCAACAGCGTCTGGCAACGTTTGCACCCGGCCCTTAGCCCCGCCGGCGTCAGAGTCCCATCTCGTAGCCTCGTGCGCATGCCACGCTCGCCTATTTTCTCTCGCTTATCGCCCGTCCTCAATTAAATGCCAAGCCAAGGGCACAACGTGCAATGTCATGACTGAGAACTCCCACACAAAATCCTCCTGCGCGCCTCCGTTACAACCACCTCTCAGCGCGTCACTGGTCATCTCTAACAGTCCGTAGCGTCACCTCCTAACAGTTCGTATCCAACCTGCTACACACGTATTTAACGCATCTCTGTGATGCCAGATGCCACCTAGGATCTCGCCGCGCCGGCATGAGCCACATCTTCAACTTCTGCTCTGTCCAACCAGCTTCGAAAACCGTGATGATGCTGCTGATGGATTCTAGCCTCCCTGCCGGCACCTACCTGGCTCAATACGGAGATCTGTCATCCTTTCCCAAGTGTCTTGATCACATCACATACCTCGGACGCGTGCGACTTCTCAATGAAACATAATTGAATTCTGATCCTGCAGATAGTGGGAGTTCAAGTTTCTCCGTTGTGAAAGAACGATTCAAGAGGCTTCAAAACTACAAAGTACCTCCTGCAAGCAAGCAGCCGATCCACGCCCTCCTTCACAAAGAATAGCCCCCGAGCCTAGAACACCCGCCTGCAAGCGAAGTGAAGTCCTTCTCGCTGGGATGATGCGGAGTGAAATGGCCAGGAAAAGGCTAAGGCTAGGGGCCAAGGCACGCAGGTTCATAATTGCTTTCACGCTCAACTAGTATTTTATATGCGCACCGGTACGGTATGGGCGTCTCACGTTGAGAACCCTGCTTTTATATGTACCGCCAAGTAATATCACATCAGCCCCCCGACAGTGAGAGCTTCGAGTCCGCGAATATCGAAGAGAAGGGGCTGAAAAAAATCCGCGGTCCGCTGTTTTTCGTAGTAGCAAAGTTGGAAATTGGCCTCCGATTGGGAGTTTTACAGGATGCAGAAGCCGGCGGTTGAGATTCGAAGTCTTGTTCGGAAGGGAGAGGATTGGGTGGAAGTCGCAGCTACTACTAGAAAGCGTGTACGGTAAACGTCAAAACAATCTTGAGCGCCGTCCACGGTGTTTGATTTATAGCAGACCAGCCATTATAAGAAAAATATATTATAGGAGGTCGAGTAATGTCTTGAAGCACAGAATAATTTTGAACATCCGAAAGGAGTGATATTTATCCGAGAGCTGGGGATGCATCTTAAACTTTCAGAACACGAAGAAGAGCCCAGGAAGAAGGCAGAAGGAGCAAGAACGTGTATGATCTTCTCGTCGCTGGTGTCGATGGTCTCGCCACTTGAATTTCAGTGCCAGGTCCAGAGTTGTATCTGTGAGAGTAGGATGGAGTTCAAGAACTAGAGTTGGCTACGATGTGGAATTTCGGCGCCAGAACTTGGAAAAAAAATTATGTCCTCTGCGCAATTCGAGACTGCTGCTGCAGGTCAGCAGTTTCATCCATGGTCCGAATGCACGCGAGGATCAGATATTCTAACGATCCGCGGGAGACTCGCCACTGAACGACGTCGTACAACGCACTAGGCTGCTATTCCAAGTCCTAAAATGAATTCCAGAGGATCGACATCACAACGCACAAACTCCCACTCATCTCATCGGAGAAGCCTATTGAGCGGCATACATGTGCGCAAAATTTTGTGCCATCTGGACGGAAGATCAAAGTAAAAAGCGTCTTCCCCCTGTGGCGAAAAGTGAAATACCACGTGGAATCAGCTCGTCCCATTCGAAATTCATTATTGATTGAATTTTGCTGCCACACGAAGATAGGATATGAGGGTTTCCTACAAAAAGTCAAGGGTCAATTGCAAAACTAGAAATTCGACGGTGGCCTTACCCCATGAGCTTTCACGTGAGTTTGAAGAAAAGGATAGAGCCGATATACTCGGTGCTGATGGAATGAGCCGCTTAGTATGTAAGTAGCAGCACATTTTTGTCGAGGAGGCAAAAGCACTGGCATTGGCACTGGCAGCGGTACGTACTGTGATCGCAGAAACCATCACCGCGCGCGATGATCATCATACGAGAATGAGAGAACATCTCCATCCTCCGCCCGTGCGATTAATCCGTTCTCCTTCCGCGCACGCACTGGGACGAGAAACTGCCGGGGGGAGGTTGTGCGGGACACCCAAGCTCGAGTTAGAGCATTGTAGGTATGTCCCGAAGTGTCCTGAAGAAAGGAAATATAGTCGTCGGTGTGCATGGTGATGGTGGCTCTGAGGCCTGAGTCGTGATCAAAGTCCAGGTCAACTGAGTTACAATGTACCGAGCTCAACTCTAGCAGATGTATATTGCACAGGACAGGTGGCAAGTTGGAAGGAGGCGTTACAGCATACTAGAAGGGTGTCCTGAAGTGTCCCGAATCAAATAAATATAGTCCTCGGTCAGCATGACGACAGATGAGTTTCCTCGAGGAGTAAATCTGCAGGCCAATTGAATTGCAAAGCACCAAGTTCAACTCCAGCAGATGTGCTAGTATTCGGCCAGCCAGGACCCCAGAGTGGCGTCGATTGTACATTGCAATTTTCAGCACTCGTTTGCATGGTTACTCTTTGATTCCAGAGTCCAGACCATTTCGATGGTGAATGTTTGAAAATACAGGGCGGATCTTTCTGAAGATGCATAAGAACGTCCATCCTACAAGCCGGCGCAGTAACCAGCGAAGATCACCGGTAATGGCAGAGTATTGTTTGGAGTGGAGGAAACGATGATACAAATGACGCATAATGAGCCGGTCAGAACGTGAAATGGAAACAATTTAAAGCAAAGACAATGATTCCGGAGTGTGTTTAATTCGAGACTGGCAGCCGGAGAGGACATGAAGGTCTGTCGGCAGTGAAGCCAGTGAAGCCATACGAGCGCGTCTCCGAGTCCATAGCGAGGATTTGGCAGCGGTGTTACAGTGCGTAAGAAAACACCATTTCTTGCTCTCGGACTCTATAGCGCTAGCGCATGATTCGAGTTATGAATGATACTCATCTAACCAGAAGACAATTAGGCGGAATGAGTTGACTGAATTGATGTCCAAGGACTTACGTAGATCTTGAGAGAGGTAGGAGAGATGCATTACGGGAGAACAATTGGAGAAACGGTTGAAGAGACTCGGAATAGTTGGTGGATGGGTGCTTCTCGGACTGTACCATGTGAGGCTGCGTCATCAACCGGATGGTCGATCTGTCTTCGACTGGGCCTGTTGATGTAGTATACATATGTCGTGGATAATAGGATTTTCATCTTCGCAAATATGGATGATGAAGAGTAGACTGTGGGCTTCCTGTCAAGGTCGATCCAAGGTAGAAAGGCGCGTTATTGTTGCGTATTATTTCTCGAGATTCTCTCAAGCGCGCCACATCCACGTGACCATCCTTTCATTCACCGGAGGTCCGAAAGCAGCAGTCCCTTGTTCAGTGCTTGACTCGGACCTCATTCTTCTTTCCACCTTATTCATCTACCGCAGAGCTCTGAATCTATTTCAACGTTCCTCTATACTCTGCAGGCTCCTCGATATTTAATTGTAAGCCGAAAGCATCTACCCATCGCTCGCAAATCTTTGGTAAACCGTGGTCTTGTACGTCACCGACCGTCCTTGAAGTCTATTCACAAATTACAACAACCACTTAGGCAATCCTCGTCCTCGAAACGGGATGTCGCTCCCCGCTGAAATCTGCGGCATCATCTGCCAGCAGCCCGAAATCGACACAGCCCATCTACGCGTCCTCTCCGTCGTATCTCGCGCGTTCCGCGACGAAGCGGAGCGTCTCCTCTACATCAACGTCTGCCTGCGTAACTTCCGGCACATCAAATCGTGGTGCCGCACCATCTCGCGGCGGCCGTTTCTCGGGCAACGGGTTGCGGTCCTGTCGATGACGATGCCACCACAGACCGACATCGAGGCGGAGGATCTGGGGCGCATCGTCGCTGCGCTGGGGCGGTGTACCGCCCTGCGCGAGCTCTCCGTACTGCGAGATGGACAAAAGACGCTCCCTGGGGACGCGGTGAACGCGTGGATATTGGAGGGGCATCCATTCCGGCTGAGAAAGTTCACGAATACGTACTTCCAGACAAACCTCCTGCGGGAGTTCCTATGCGAGCAGACGGAGATCCGCGTAATTTCGCTGAGGCCCAAGGAGCATATGGAGATCAGCATCCCGGACGAGGCGCTTCCGGATCTGGCGAGCGTGGATGTTACTGCAGATCTTGTGCGAAGTATGGGGGAGGGCGCGTGGCATCCGCGGAATCTGGAGCATTTGCAGTACCACCTCGCCGGGTCGGACGACGACGAGGAGCTCAATACTTTCGTTGCGTTGACGCCGCTGTCTAGGAAGCTGAAGAGCCTGAGTATTCAGCGTACAGCTGCAACGTCAGGGTTGGAGATCGCCATCTTGGTGGCGTGTGCTGCAGCTCAGCTGCCCGACATAAAGCACTTGAGAATTCTGGACCACACGAAAATTGTAAGCTATAGATGATTCTTATCATCTTTGCTCTCATCTAAAACTATCTCATTTCCGCTCTCCAGAGTTGCGATGCCACCGTCCCTTTCCTTCCATTTCCCATCAGGTTCAACTGCATCGAAACACTCGTGCTGCAGCCGATGCTTCGAATATTGCCCAATAACAGCGAGATAACAGCGTATTGTGACTTGCGCGGCCCAGTGTGTCGCTATATAAGCGCTGGGAGGATCATGGAGGCTATCCCGACGCTGAAGCGACTTGTGCTGGTGATTTCGGCGCATTATGTCTTTCGCCGCACGGAAGCGGGTGAAGTTGTGTACGAGGGTACGGAAGCACCGGATGACGATGAGTGGATGAAGGTGTGAAACGCCATGTCTTTTGTGAGGACTATTGTTATTATTATCATTATCATTATGTTTACTTCTCTATCCGCGCACACTACTTACTCAATTTGAGGTTAGTCAAGGATAAATCTGGACATGCAGCGTTCTGTAGTACTAGGCTAAATGTATTCTTGTATCCTTAGGGTCAATGGTCACTTGAACGAATGCAAAATGACTAGCTAAAGTGTTTGGCCTGAGGTCAAGCGTAGACCAGCAACATGTTTAACAACATTACAAGACTAATTTTCCAGGCAGTAGTGGTACATTACACTGACCGACGGTATGGGCACGGCGATCAGGAAAACCTGAGAGGCAGAAACAACAAAGAATAGAATCTTCCTCTCACTTGATGTTATCATACAAAATAGTGAGGACAAGCTCCAGAATCCCGGAGGAATATTACTAGACATCCTTCAATAGTCAATTGTTGGCCTTGTAATGGTTTTGAAATTCTCTATATTTTTGGAATATTAGATGCCAGTTTGCGGGCATTTAAGTTCGCGATGCACTGCATTTCTGCATATATCTATTTTCCTTATAGTTTACATTTTTGTGACTTTTTATATATATAGCTAACTGCATTCGTATGTTTGTTTCATAATATTCTAGTATATACTAGTATGTAACCTATGATTGTTGTAGATACTCATCTGTTTGCCCTAGCCCTAGCCCCTCGTCGATGTTGTTGAGACCGCGTCGTTTATTTTAATATGAACATATCATTAAATACTGGAGAGTGCAAGTATCGACTTGTGTACCCAGAACTGAGTGGATTCTGCTTGGATGACAATGTTCCGTCGTCCATCGAGAGCTCAGATCGTGCTGGAATAACCGTGTTTCGGGAAGAGGACATGGTAAACAAGCAGGATCAAAATCTTTTACAGGGCGAAGAGATGTTATCAACAAAAAGCAGAATTGAGAAAGAATTCGTGGGGATACAAGACATGTTTAAGAATTTGATGAGTTTGAGAAAGTTGGTCGCCACCCATGGACGGTACGGAGTAAGAGAATGTTCTGACTAAGCTTTAGCGGGCCGTCAGCCAATTAGAAACTGCGAGAAAGATGCCTCAGGTATGTGTGGCCATGAATGGAAGTCCAAGTACATGCTGCATATCTTGGCGCCATTTGCGACCACCTTCAAATATTCGTGGACTAGAAATCTCCAAGCAATGCTACTTATTACGCTTAGATTATTCAGATTTTGAACCCACTGTCTTACATGTTACATGTTGTTGGATATTCATCTGGCACACTCTGGAATGTCGGCCTGACTTTCGGGCTGACTAATATGCTTACTTACTTATGCCCTATGAATTACTCATTAGATTACTTGAATATGCTAGAATTATGTAGAACTATTTACTCTATGGTATAAAAGAGCTCTGTAAGAGTCTCTTAGGACAATCAGTATTTTTTATTCTATCTGCGCAACCTCGATTTACAACAGGTTATGGGCCCCGGCCCTTACTGATTCACCGTTGTTAAAATCTTATCTCGCTTTCACCACCTATATCTTATCATTGCGCCACCATCATGTCAACAGCAAACACAAACAGCTTGATCAATTCCGTCCCGAAGCTCACCGGGCAGAATTACTATGATTGGAAATTCGCGATCGAAATGGTGTTGCGCCGCGCAGGATGTTGGGAGGTTGTATCAGGAGAAAGAAAGCGAGGCCGGGCCAATACAGAGGATTGGGACATGAAGTCTACGGAAGGATTAACGGCTATTGGCCTATCCATCCAGCCTAGCCAGTATGGCTATGTCCGTAGTGCCAAGACTGGACCGGATGCTTGGAAGGCTTTGAAAGACATTTACGAGAAAAATAGCCGCGCTACCCGTATTGCCCTGAAGCGGAAATTCTACGGTTCTGTACACAACGATTTGATCCCAATACAAGAATACATTTCGGGCATCACTGATCTCGCAGCACGTCTCACGGCCATCGGTGTGACGCTCGACGACACAGATATCACGGACGTCATGATATTTAATTTGCATGAGTCCTGGTCTAATATTGCAGCTACATTAACTGCTGCAAAGGAGCTCATGGTATCAGATGTCACCGGCGCACTCCTCGATGAGGAAGGACGCCGCGGAGGTGGAGACGAAAATAGCGACGTCACGGCTATGTACGCCAAAAATAGCACGAGCCGCCGCAAATCTGTAATGTGCTTCCGGTGTAGGCGCCCCGGACATATGGTCCGCGATTGCAATGCAAAAACGGATGTTGACGGGACAGATATCACTGCCCTCGCTACCAGCGAAGAGGGGGAGGATTTTGTATTTTGAGGAAATATTTTTGAAGAGGCCTATCAGGCAGTGAATCTGAGAGTCCGTCAG
>JASFDD010000250.1:0-30312 GCA_036937055.1 Nidula microcarpa | reverse complement strand
CAAGTACCCCATTCTCTATGAGTGAGTCCATTTCCTCGAGTGCTGCTTGGTACCACATAGCAGCTTCTGCTTTGGGCCGTGAGAGGGCTTCTGCAAGTGTTCAGGGTTCGTTGTCATGAGATGAGGCTTTGCATGCATGTTCAATGCGACACTGGAAAGCAGTATCTAGGGTTTCTGACAAGGTCAAGTAACCTCCTTCTGGATCTTTGCCACAATCAACAAAACTCATCCCAGCTAGGATTTGCTCGTTGGTCAGGTGAGTGGTATGTTCGGATGAGTCAGCTGTATTTGATTCAGATGCTAGAGGCTGGTTCGTAGATTTTGGAGATGACCAGCTGCCGTGATAGTTCCAGGGAGGTTTGTTGGTGTGAGTTGGCTGTGTTTCATGTAGGCAATGTCCACGACTGGTGTTTGGTTCTGGAATAATGAGGCCACCCTTTCCAAATTTTGGTTTGAGGCGTCCTCAGGGTGGGCTTTCAGGCATTGGCAGAGGTGATGGAGAAGTTGCTAGGCTTGGAAGCGATGTGAGGGGTGAACCCCATGGTGTGTCGATGGCTGGGAGTTGAGGAGATGAGATAGGAATGGCACTAGGAGATAAATCCGAGTTTGCTTCAGGAGGTGTGGAGTCGGAATGAGAGTTAGAATGTATTGCTCCCCCTCGATGAGGCAGCTCTGAAGCCTCCGGTAGAGCTTGTCCTGGGGTAGGTATATCTGCAGACTGTGAGGTAGATGTCGTAGATGGGGGGGTAGAGAGGTCACCGAATGGATTGATTAAATTCTTGGTATTTCCTGGAAAAACACGCTCGTCGAATGTAGCATGACTGGACTCAATGAATTGCTGGGTTTGAGGATTGTAGAAGATCCAAGCCTTTGTCCCGGATGCATACCCGATGAAGATGCACTTTGTAGCATGAGACTGAAGGATCTTGTGCTTCTTCTTCTTAATGAGGACATATGCCAGAGAGCCAAAGACACAGAAGTAGGAGAGGTCAGGTTTACGACCAGTCCATTGTGTGAATGGGGTGGTATTTGGAAGAGAACGTGTAGGACAGCAATTTTGAACATGCACAAAGACTGAAACTGCACGCCACCAAAAAGATCCAGGTAGCTGAGACTCTGCTAGGAGTGTTTTGGCACCCTCTATAATGGTGTGGTTGGCCCGCTCAGCAACACTGTTCTGATAAGGTTTGTCTGGTTCAGTGTGCCGCCTTTGAATGCCATGGTCAAGACAGAACTGGATAAAAGATTTGCCAATATACTCACCACCTCCATCATCTTGGAATTCAATGATTTGGAGACCTGGATTTGCATTTTCTGCATAAGCTTTGTAGACCTTGAAAGCACTGAATACTTCACTCTTGTGTTTGAGGGGAAATACAGCCCAGAAACGAGAGGCATTGCATATGAAAGTGACCCAGTATTTGTAGCCTTCTGGGGTGGCAACTGCCAGAGGGCCCTTTAAATCAGTGTAGACTCGGGCAAGTTTGACTGTAAGGGGAGTGTGAGGTCCTTTGGGAACGTTGTGACAATGGTGCTTGCCTGCAATACATGGCTCACAGATAGGATCTGGCAATGTTGTTGTTTTACACTTTACACCAATGACCAAATTGTTCTCAATCATCTCACAGACAGTGTCAGCAGCTATATGCCCACACTGCCGGTGCCAGAGACTGATGTTCATGGGACAGGTACTGGTTGTACTGGAGTTGGCAGTGACCATTATGGAGTTTGAGGTAAAGACTTCAGTTCTGCCATGTAGGTAACCAATGTTGTTTGCAGTAATGTCGGCAGAGAAGCGCAGCTGTCCACTGTGAAAGAAGTCAACAGTTGAATCTGTGATACTTGCACTGTAACCCTTCTCACGAGTGAGGTGAAATGGGGATAATAGATTGTTACAGAGTGCAGGTACATGCAGGACATCATGTAATGCAATAGGATCCATTTCCTTCCCATCCTTCCCTCTTGGCTGAAAAACAACTAGACCAACCCCTTTGGAGTACACACATGAGTTGTCAGCAAGGCAAATTGGGACAACGTGGGGGGTGTACATCTTGAACCAAGGATGATGTGGTGTCATGTTGCGAGAAGTGCCTGTGTCTGTATTCCAGTCAGACAATGCAGGAGAAGAGGGATCAATACTTGCAAGGCTGGCAGTCTCTTCCTTCGTCTCTGCAGAAGCTCCTCTTTCACTCTTCGCATTGCTGTTCCCTTTTGGTTTTCCTTTTCCTTTCCCCATTGCCCGCCCTTGGTCATGCTGTTGCGAGAACTTCTTTGAGTAGCAGTTGTCCTCAAGATGACCAGTGCGGAGGCACCAGGTACAAGTGAGTGATGCGTTTGTGGGAGCAGTGATGGTGGCTTTCATTGCAACTGTGGCATTTTGCATGGGGGATTCTCAGAGCATTGCTTGGTTCTCCTGGTTGTGAAATGCATTGCGAAGGTCGTTGAGGGTGAGTTTATCAAGTAGGAATAGGGATGAGACAAAGCCACTATATTCGGCTGGCAAAGCACACATAAGTGCCATGCATTGGAGTTCTTCTTCGAGCTGCTGGAGGCCAAAATGTGCTGGGCGGAGGGACTTGATCTGTGACATTGCACATGAGACACGCCCAAGAAGATCGATGAGGCTTTCACCCTCCTCCTTTCAGATATTGAAGAAGGTCTTGTAGGCGTTAAAGCGCGGACCAGGCTTGCATTGTTGATGTAATGCCTTCAGCTGATCCCACATTGCTTCAGGATCTTTCTTGCAGCTTCAGACATGATCCTTTTGGGAGTTGTCAAGGCAGAGGAAGATCGTGCCAGTGGCAGCATCTTTAGTTTCCTTCCAATCAATCCAGTCAAGCCTTTCCTGTTGTGTAGGCTTTTCAGGATCTGCATATTCCGTTTCAGGATAGTCCCCTGTGACAGGTAGCCATTCCTGGCGAGTCATTAGCAGGGCCTCCATGCTTTCGCTCTAATCTGTGTAGTTGCTTGGATTTCTGGTGAGGTCGGGGAAGCCTTTCTTGGTGGAATCGAAGGCAACCATGGTTGGATGGGTACTGAGTGGGGATAGAAGGTGATGCTCTTTGGGAGCGTGAACCTGACGTGCAGATTGATAGCTAGTGAAAAATAGGTCCCACTTAATAAGCACCGGGGCCCATAACCTGTTGAGGTATGCGAGAGCGAGAACCGAAATGGTCTAGGAATCAACGGTCAAAGTTTGAAGATATATATGAGGTATGTACGTAGGGAATATCTCACCTAGGAATCGACGGTCAAAGTTGGAAGAACTTTGACAGTCGTCCCAGGATTACTTTTACGCTGATTATGTAATGTACTCCTGTAGTGACTATGCCGTATACGACAACAGGGGGACGGTTCGCCGCTTTCGAAGTAGAAGTTGCAGGTGATTGTGACACGGTATCTGGAGTTAACTGGAGTGACTTTGTCGTCGACATCGTTGTAGAAGGCAATATATCCCATGAAAGGCTTAGATATAAGTAGCAGCGGCCAGCTCGCGGGCAGCGTTAAGCATTCATTCTTTAACCTATCAATACAGTCAAACATTCATTCATGTTGTAATCGAGTATGGTGTAATGGCTAACATTGCCGCCTCCCACTTTGAGTTATTGAAGAAGGGCATTTGCGTACTCGGGAGCTCAGGATTTGATTCCCCGTACTCGGTCGGAGAGGCATTCAATGGTTTTTGTCGAGGGGAGATTACAATTTTATGCTGCGGAACTGGTATCCAGAATTTCGACAAAAAGATTTTTATGCACAATTATTTTGAATCACGAGTGAACTTTTCACTCACTTCCTAGCCGATTGCTGATTGGCTGTGACTGACCCTGTCGCGTATTCAAGGCAAATCAGGTGACTTGGCGGACCTCTAAATTCGCAACAGTGCTGGCGAACCTCGAATCGTCTCCTTTTGGTCTCCTTTGTCTTCCATTGCCACTGATTGTGTTCGCCACACTGAACCCGTTGGTCCCTGTCTGCGTTGTTGGAGTCTTCCCCAGCGCCGTCGCTCATTGTCTTCCTTCTGGAAGCACTATCTGTTAACATTTGGTGGCAACACATCTGAAAATTTACACTAGCCGCTAACTTACTAGGAGTCACCTACTTTCGGAAATGTACACGATATCCAGACTTCCCACTGAAATAATCAACCTTATCGTTGACGAGACCTGTCCCACAGCATCAAAGCACGAACTGGGGCAGTACAGTCTCGTGTCTACAACATGGCAGGCGCTTGTTCGTCCCTACCTCTTCTCCAACGTCGTCCTAAAATCGTTCTACCACGGCGCATCCTTCTCCAATCTCATCAATTCTCCAGTTTCCACTCTGCATATGTTCGTCAAGATTGTTACCATACGCGTTTTCACAGAGGCTGAGCTGGCTGCGTTCACGCCACAGCTTCTCAAGCTCACACCGACGATACTTGCACTCTCCGTTTATGTTTACAAATATGACCCGATTTCAGAGGGCACGCAGGGATTTTTGCGTGGCTTCTCGGCGATCACATCGCTAGATTTACGTTGCGAGTTTCCCAATCTTCACGATCTTGTATCTTTTGTATGTTCATTCCCATCTCTGCAAGCACTTTCCGTCTTCACGCACAGGTATGAGCGACATCCCGCGACATCACAACCGCCGGCCTTGTCTCCCCCGCCGTCGCTAAAAGCTGTAAGGATAAATGATGCCTTCCAGTTCCTTCGATGGATATTGTCCCTGGATCCAATCCCCGTCATCCCCGATCTCGCCTTCGGGAATTGCGACGAAGACAAGGACTTTCCTTTCATTATCCAGTATACCCGTTTCCTAGAGAAGGAGCTTTTCAAGAGCGTAGATTTTGATTCTGTGCCGAAGCAGTGCCACCAAGATGGATATTACATCTTCACAAGTACGTTACCTTTTAACTTTTGACACTGTATTGAAGACTGAAGCGCATTGACGAAAAACAGCAGATGCCGATGCCCACCACTATCACACCGCCATTATGAACTTGAAGACGCCCTTTTCATCCCTAGAAATCGCGTCCCAGAACATGAAAAGCGCATGGGATCAGTTAAACTATGTGCGCAAAGCCGTTGAAAGGCTAGCTGGTGTGACGCCTTCTTTGGAAGAGGTCACCCTTGTGCACCACGACATGTATCCGTATACACTTCAGCAGCTCGATTCCACATTTGCTGGTACTTTGTCGAGTTTGTGCCCGCGGCTCAGCCGGATTTGGGTGAGAGAAGGCGACCTTGATTGCTTCCCATTATGTGAACAACTGGGAATCTTGTACAGTACAGAGAGCGAAGAGTCAGTGGGCAATTACTTTTCTACAGAACGGAAAACAGCTGAACCTTAGTCTCCTGTAGTGTGCTACACCGGGTTGAAACCGCACCACGATCATAGCTGGTCCCGAAGTCATACGAGTTGGTCTGAGAAATTTTATTAAATATTTGGAACTGAAGTGAATGTCTTTATGGTGAGCATTGGCACCGAGCCAAGGCACTTCTCTATTATTTCTTTTCACTCTTATTTATTCACTACGAGGAAGAGTTTGGAGGTATGTCGAAGTCATGATACACATGCTTTTTCAAATACTTCGAAGTCTTTAAATAAGAGAGGAATTACCTGCACGAGGAGGCTACAGTCGAAAGCGGCATTTGGGAACTTCTCTGTCTACCGGGACCGGCGTCCTCGTTGTCGCGCAGTACATGACTGATGAGTCCTCGCCTTCGCTGTCACGACACTTTCCTGGGCCTTTCAAAGTACAACAGTCTCACACTTTTCGACGATTGACTTTGACAGACACTCTGGGCGCCCTTTAGAAGAGAAGCGAAGAGGACAAATTTGATAGGATAAGCGTCTAAAAATAATCTGTAGGCTCACTCCACATAAGGTGCGTGGTCTGGGTAGTGCGGCTGATGGTGATGGAGGCTGATGCTGAAGCCTTCCCTGACAGTGACAGTGAGAAAATGGACCGCCCGTGCTGAGTACATATAGCCGGCTGCTCATGCTTACTCGCAAGCACCCGTAACGACGACCAACGCGATACTCTGAGCATCTCGAGGTACAACTTTCCACTGGCACAGCTGCACTGAACACTTCTACAGATTGCCTAAGTGGTGCAACGTACTACGAATAGGGCGAGCTACTACTTGGATTCCCCGGTCCAACCCTGTCTGAGAATGGCCCCATTGCCTCTCATTCCTGTCATCCTCGCAACATCTTGCATCGAAAGCGTGTTCTACGGGATATTCATCCTCCTTTACACGACATCTATATACCTCGAAGTAATCCGACACTGGAGACAAGCTGGACCATGGAGGAAGAAGTGGTTTTGGGTGTCTTTCTTGAGACAACCTATGATAATTGGGACGACATTGATATTTACAATGGTAACAGGCGTGAGTTTCCAACATGTAAATTTGGAAATTCGGCACCCTGAGTGCTTCAGGTTTATTAGCATTGGATTTTGACAGTGATGGGGCTATTTCAAGGCTTCGTTACTTATAACGGAGGCTCTACTCCTCTGGAATTTTTCGAAGACTTGTCTCAAACTACAGAAGTATTAAGAGTATCGTTCTTGGTGACAGCAGCAGTTATTGCTGATTGTATTATTGTAAGTGTCGTTCTCTTTCCAAATTACCTTGTTATCGGAAGCGCACTAACTTAGAAGTACGCAGGTTTACCGAGTGTGGATAATATGGAGTTATAACAAGCTGGTGGTTATTTTCCCTCTCTGCACTCTCGTAGGCTTGATCGGCAGGTGTTTACCCAACATATATTGCAACTGTTGCTCATCTCTTCGAATCAGTATGCGGGATTGGGCTACCTTACGAATTAACGCAATTGAACGCCCAAAGCTTAAAAGGATTCAACATTTTGGTGAACCGCTGGACAATAGGAGACTGTGTTTTTGTGCTCTGGTGAGTGTTCAATTTTCAGCTACATGGCAATAGACTATGCCGACCTGCTTTTCCGCAGTACCAACATATACAGCACCTGTAATTTCTTAAATATTGGTTGACAATAATGCGTGTGGTAACGTTTATCGACAGTGATAATTTCATACAAGATCTGGCGCGTAAATGTCGAGACTGTGCGGTATTTAGGGGACAAAAATGCGCAGAGTCTGATGGTATGGCAGTTCTAGCTCTACGTTTTTTCCCGAAGGCTCATTTATCAATAATCGTCTAGTCTGCCATCGCTATTTTTGTGGAAAGCGCAGCTTTGTATGCGTACGTGCTATCATAGATTCTTCCTATACATCAACCACTAATATATCTGCAACGTTCTAGGACTTGGGTAATATTCTACTTCATAGCTTACGAAGCCCATTCTACGCTTCACGTATTCATCACCTACCTCTGGAGCCCGGTCATTGGAATAACTGTAACACTCATCAACGTCCGGGTTGGCCTTGGGTGGGATTTAGGGAGTCGCCTCACCCAGTTTTCAAGTGTTACAGGAACGGCTGTGGTGTTTCGCGGTCCTGGAGAGCAATCTGGTCCAGAATTTGCAATGTATAGTGTAAACCCTCAGGATGAAGAAGCTCATCGTGTCGATGAACGAGGTGTTGCTCATGCAGGGAAGAATCACACCCGGACTCGAGACGACACTAATTATAAGGAGGCGGGGTCTGCTTTGATATGACCACCCTGTACCATAGTTCCATTCATATTGTAGCATGTAACTTATTATAATTCACTGTAAGGATACTCTATATCACTGGAATTCTTAACGAAAATCCCTTGATATTCAAGCGTTCAGTCATGAACTCCTGGCATGCAAAACGCTCCCATTTAATACTCATACTAGAGGGAACAACCCTGCGACAAAAGAGATTATTTCGGTCCACCGTCAGCCTCAACGTCAACAGTTGAATATCCACAGAATAGAGAAAATTATTTAAAAAGTGCAAGGATCATGAAAGTGTGTTAGTACAGCAATAAGACCTTTTCCGACAGTGATATTCTGTGTTGAATCCTAGAACCTCACACCTTGATCTGGAACAGGAGGTGAACCCCCAGTTCCAACCATCACCCGCTCGCCACTGCTGCTTATTTCGTCTACAGTAAGAAAGATGTAGGATTTATATTGCACAGCATGTGAGTAAATTGCGTCTGAATAAGAGAAAGTGAGGATACACTACCTGGTCCTGGGGGATAGACTCTGTTATTCGGCGGGCTCTGGATCGTCAACGACTTTCTATTGCGAGAAAGAGATGCGTCCATGAACACCAGACGAGAGCTTGAATGGAATCCATGGGATGAGAAGCCTAAGTCCATGAGAGCAACTTGAGCCGAGATTAGTTATACGAAAAAAATTAAGAGAAGTTAAATATGCATACCCTGGATTAAGGCGCCTTTGAGACTCGTCGGAATGCTAACACTGACGGTGAATTTGCTATTGAAAGCTATCTTCTTGGGAGCGTTGAATATTTGTGGTCGTTCAGCGGACACAAAAGGTGGATTTAAATATTGCACGCGGAATTCCCTGAATTTACGGAGATGTGTAATCATTTCAGTAGTCTTCTACATCAATGTACTCACGTATGAAATTCAGTCGTATTCACAACGCCTATGTTCGGATCTGAACCAGCAATTAAGATGTTTCTGAAAGAAAATAAAAAAAGTAAAAAGTCATTCGTAGATGGCAGGGGGAAATCGCGTACCCTTTTGGCGTCAGCGTCACTGAAGAGTGATACATTCGAGCAATGTCTGTGGTAGGCATCCCCTTATTACTAATGCGCCGTCCAAAGGGCGCAGAAGGAGTATAAAGCGAGGGTGTAAATCTGAACATTTCTCAGTCTAATTTTCAAACTGTAAAAGTTGGTAACTGACGCGGGATGATCTGCATTAGAACCTCCTACAGGATCACCGACCGACGAGATAGCAGCATAACCAGACTGTGCACCATTGATGATTAAGATCTGTCCGTTAGGAAGAAGAATCATTTCCAGCAATGTGCGCGGCTCCAACAGTCTTTCAATTTGCCAGCCCCTTTTAATTCCTACTGGAGTAAGTTCCATGCGACTGCACTGGTCAGATGCTGGGTCCTGCGAGGAGAGATTCGCAGATGGAATAAGATCACTAGAATTGCTTCCACCGCAAACGAGCACTTCTGGGGTATAATTGGGCGGAGAAAGCGGAAGGAGTGTGGCGGTTCCGTCGAAAGGATTGGTAACCCTGACACCATTGGGTAGGTCTGGAAGAATAGTTTCCACATTTCTTTCTATGTCGTAGATAATGGTTTGATTGCTCGCTATCATAAGAACTTTCCCATCTGGAAGAGCGAATACTCTAATTGCAGACTGGATGAATATGATATTACAGGGTGGAATAAATTTCAGACTTACCTTGGGAAGAGGTTAACTGGAACGCTGCGAGCAAGAAATGCAGAAGGACGTGGAACACCGCCGTTTTTTTTTGGGAAGAATTCGAAGGAGTTCGCAGGATCCACATTATAAAAAGATGTATCATCGTTTGTACCACCGACGATCATCTAAACGTATTAATGGATCAACCCTGTTCTCAAACAACATACTGATTGTCACATACCAACGAGCCATCAAATATCCTCAGAGAAGACGGATACCATCGGGTCGTTGCAAGATGCAAATTGGCGGGATCCTCGAAGATTGTACAACCTTTTCCATTAGGATCATTGCAAGGCTCAAAAATTCTGAGGCCCATGCGTCCATCAGCAACCTGTGGAATGCTGGGCAGACCGTCCCCTCCAACACTGACCTAAAAGCATATATGAGTGAAGGTGCATCATTCTAGTTGAACATGGATATTACCATAGTCCCGTTACTGAGCAAACCTCCTGAGGCACAGAACGTATCGGTTACGAGATCCAGAGCTGTTGCAGTATTAGTCTCGAGATTCCAGATTGCTCCCCAGGCAGTATGGCCGTTAATCATTAGAGGGTCCTCGATTGCTTTATCAAAGAATAACGCTAGAGTGGGAGAGACGATGATAGCCTCGAGCGCCAAAACACCAGAGGTTCCGTTTTGAACGAAATTCCATCCAGCACTTGCACCGGCTACAAAATCCGTCAAAAGTGCAGGAAAGATCGAGTACAGGACATGCAGAAGCATCGCGTCCTTCGATTTCTTGGAGAATTCTAAGGGGTCAATGATACTTATAGTGAATTACTTCCGTTTTATTCAGCTTCGATTAGTGTGGGAGTACTTGCCAAGCCTCGAGAAGCAGGAATATCAGCTGGATTCAAAAAATTTTCTTGGTGCGCGTAATCACTCTGTTTGGGTTTGGAGGGAAGCAAAGCAAAGAATGCTTGAGAGACACCATTAGAAAGCCACCGCCCCGAGGACACTGGATGCACGAGATGCCTATCTATTGGATGCTATTGTACGTAACCATGAGAATTGTATGCGTGCTCGAGGGAAACGTGAATCTATACACGTACCATCTTGTTAGGAAAGTTCTAATGTCTATGTCCTATATTTTAGGTGTTTTGGTGGCTCCTGTACTAGCTAAATAAACTGCTTGAGATTTAGTCAGTGTTTTGAAGAATTTTAGTAAAGAACTCATTCGCCTCACGAAAGCATCAGGAACTACTTTGAAGCAGATTCAAGTAAAGCCTAAACACCACACATGTGATCGACATTACAAAGTTTTTTGATACCTCCCAAGCTATTCCCACTGCACCGTGAGTCCCATGATCCCGCAATTCCTGTTAATGCGGGTGGCTATTCGTGTCCCTGGGATAATAGAACTTTCAGGACGTTGTTTAACATACTTCGGATTTGTATACTTACCTGCTGTTTCGCTTACTTTAGTACCCCTCCTGTCTGACCCCGATAAAGTGCACGTTCGCCACAGCTGTCCCGGGACATAGAAATATAGTAATAAGTGCCAAGTATATATAAGAGATTGAGAGGCTAGAAGACAGACACATTTCTGTAGGTACCATTCGGAAAGATACGACAGCATCTTCGAGTTTCATGCAGCTAAATTTGCTTGAAACCATCAAATAAACTTAGAGTAATCGTGATCAACACCTTGAGATTTGAAGATTAAACTTAGTTCAGGGGCCGTAATGAGTAGTAGCGGATGCCTTCTGATGGATTCAAGGATGGAGGAATAAGGCATCCTGAGAGCATGTTGAATCTACAACCTCCGCCGACATTCGGAAGATCATGAAATTTTGCAAGTTTGAACTTCACGTGACGCTCTTAAAGTTCCCGCGCGCGGACCCAGGGCCACAGTGGCAGCATACACCGACTGTTAATTTCATCTTCAACTGGAGTTGGAAGACCATGGCCTCGGGTTCGGATCCAACACACTTTATTGAAGCCCGAGCTAACCATTGTATGTACTGAAGATCCTCACGTCTTCTTCAGATGGACCTCCACTTCTTCATGCGGTTGCTGGCCCAGAGCAACGGGTTCAAAACATCCAGTGGTTAGTGAACGCCAAACTATCAAATTCTCCTGCTATCAAAGGCTAAAACATGCACCTTCATTTAGAAATTATGGTCTGGTACTTCGTGCGTAGAAAAGCGCAGAAAGTTGGCAAGGAGGTACTGCGCAGTATTTGCCAGCTGACAATTTTGATCTTAGGAAAATGGCTAGAATTGTGGTGCATTAGTATCTAGTACTTTAAGGTATTTCCGCAAATTTAGATGGTAAAGATGATATTATTACTTTTCGCTCGGGTCTGACGATGCTTGTCGAATGGGTGCCGCAGCTTGTGGATGTAGGTTGGTGATCCGTATGCCAAATACTTGGGGCACTGATAAAATGATTTACTTCAGGTCATTCCGTCTTGCTCCTTGGCACAGAAGTCCGCCCATTTACTTATCCTCTCCATGTTCGCCAACCCGAACCATCTCCATAGCATTCTAGCGTTTGGCCAAGCAGACTCTGCCGTCGTATGCTGTCTGGCATCTCGGATGAAAACTTCACCGAGTAAGAAGAACGTTCCATCTTAGTCCGTACCTTTGTTACAGACCTCATCTTTCTGATTTCACTTTCGCTTCTGCACAGCTTCGACACGACTCCAATACCGCGCCATTTTCCTTCCAATCGGTCTGCACAAGAGAGTCTGTATCATCTCGCTCTTTTTATTACGAAATTTAATCTAATTAATCAGTGGTTAGCGACCGGAATAGCAGCTCTATTGATTCTGTGGCTGCCAGTCGATAGTTCAAAGTGGATTAAGGTGGGTGAGAGAAAACCAAGGAGTGTGTATCCTTTCAGACTGTTCCCTTTTGTCCTCCATATTAGGCGCCATTCATTATCTATGGCGCCCCAATGCATCATTTGCTTTCGATGGTTCTGTTTTGGTGGCGAAGCAGCTTGCTCACGGATGTTAAGCACAATATCCTCTTATTCTAGCCGCTCTTCTCATGGCGCCGCTTAATTTTCTGCTTGTATCATGCAGTACGTATTCCTTTGAATGTAAGCCTCTGGTTCTGCTATTGAAATAGTCGGCATATGGCTTACTTAGGGATGATGCACCTCCAGATAACAATCGGCATTTTGAAATCGGTGCTTCCAGCTCCGCGCATTGTCAAGTCTTATCTTTCTCCAATCTGTCGATGGCACCGACTCGGAAGGTGGTACATGGGGCTCTCCCGGCGTGAGCTCATACATCAGGGATATTTCATTCCTCACCTCTGCAAGATGCATCGCATCCTATACCCTTTCAGTCTTATGAATACCCTCGGCCCGATTTCCAATTCGATTATCCATCTTATTCTCATCCTCGGTGAAGAGGCTTCACCACGGAGGTCAAGAGTTTCTAGCGTCGGAGTCAGTCGGACCGAAAGCCGGAAAACCTATCCTGGTGTCAATGCTTGTTTATACACGAAGGAGCCGTCAAGCACGTACAATCTACCTATGTACTGGAAGCATGGTGGAGTATTGGATGGTACCCGTCCTATCAGTTTGAAAATCATGGATGCTCACTCCAGGAAAATTAGCTTCATGTTATGTACCGAAGTCTTTATCCTTCCAGAGATTAGCGAAGCGTCTCCCGATAGTTGAATCCACGTCCAGACGGATATCCTTGGGATATCCGTCACAACCGCGTCATGAGGTTGCTCCATTCACAACTGCGCAAATCAAGAGCATGATTTCGGATACTTTGAGATTGAATTTTATTCACATATGAACTGCGATTTAGGGCTCTATCTGTAAACATGAAAAACACTGAGAAGCTTGGGACGATCGCTGAACGGTAGGTATATAGTGACGCTTTAGCCCTGAGGAAACATTTACCTGATAACAATGGCTATAGATCCCCACCTTGTTCGTGGAATAAACCATCAAAAATGCCATACTGTTTCTTTGCTCGCGGAGTCGGGGCCTGAGATATTTCTCATGCCTTTCCCGGATGCAAGGCATGAAGAAGTCCAGATCGTCATATTGAGCGGAATGGACCGAACGAATAATGTTTAGTGCCAAGCGCAACCAATTCATCGTACATATGGATGCGAATGTCTTCTCTTCCCGGTCGGGCCTCAGCGTTGCGTGAATGCGCCTTCCACTTATCTGATCATCATTGTCAATCGGATACGACACACTGACTGCCAATATTGAAAGTTTTTTTCGAGTATAGCGCATAGCCGCACAACGGAATACGTATTTCCACTCCACTTTGACGAAGCAACGGATCTCTTAGGAAGTTACCATAGTGTACCTTTGAAAACAGTACATTTGCGATCTTCTGTTTTTGTACTGCTCTGATTAACCAAGTGGACAAATAAATGCCGTTTGAAAAAATAACTATAAGCTTGGAAAACCAGTGGGGTCGAGTTTTATTTCGTCTTGCCCCAAAAAGTCAATATTTTGTGTCGAGGTGGCAGCCATATCCATGTTCATAGCTGCAGTTCGATGATATTTCTCCAATTTTAGAACTATTTACATAATTGTGAAAATATATCGCCCCTGAATAGTTCTCTTCTCCCACCAAGTCCTTCGTAGATAGTTTTCGTGTTTTCGGGCAAGTGACGACCAGAAGACCAAGCGACGGGGCATGAGGAATGTAGTCTTTAAGTGAGAAGCAAACCCCTTAAAAACGGAGTCTTCGCGCAACTGGTACGTGGTTCAACCACATCATGTTACATCACTTCCTCGGTCTTCTAGCAACCGCGATGTGCGCTCGCTCCCTTAGGACATCCTAGCCGTTCATAATCTAGTTCCGGGTATTTTTCGCACCCGCCCATCGTCCCCCACCATTTTTCCTGCCTCTTAGTATATATCCTTTGTTTTATGTCATATTTATGATATTATTTTTCGAACGCACCAGTTGGTAGCCTTTCCTCCTGCACCTATCTTTTATCCCACTGGTTTTGGAGGTGTTGAGGTTTTGATACACCCATACTGAGATGCCCCTTTTAGCTTACATTTACATATCTGCTTCTGTTATTCTTGGATTCGGGCCATCTCGCTGTTTATACCCGCCCTCCATTCCCTATTTTACCCACCCTCCTGGTCATGGCTCAACTCGACCTGCCTTCGGGTGCCAGGAGGGGTGTCTCGAGTCGGAAGGCTGTTCCGCCCTCGCCCAAAATGCTAGCTAGCTTCAATATATATTATGCGTGCTACTCGCTTCTGATATATGAACTTATCGCTGTTCCATCTCCACAGTTACAACATGGAATGCGGGGAGGCCAGGCAAAGAAGTCAGTACAAGCAGGAAATACCACTTACGTAATGCAAGTGCTTGTCGGGTCCGAGTCAGCAGTAAGTATGATCAGGTAACTTCAGGTTTGAGCCGCATCTCACGTCGCACGATCCTCGGGATGGACCACGATAGCGAAACATGGAGAGAAGAAGGTGAAGAATACGATGGTACGCCCACAGTCATTAATTTTGAATTGTTAAACAAATACGTTATTAGCACTGCGTTTCGAAACTATCACAGTGGATCAGACTTTGCCACTGCGACATGTAGTATTATGGCCGCACATGCTAATATCGCAAGTACGTCTCCCGGAAGATGGCGATGGTTTGCACATAGGGGCATTTCTATCTTCCGGAGAACTTCCGGTCGCTGTTGTTTCGCTCTTCGTTGAACCTTTACCACCCATCGATAACAAACAACCACCTCACAATCCATCAAATGAAGACCACAACGCCCAAGCTGTGCGTTTCCGAAAATTCGCCTGTGATCCAGCATACCAAGGCAAAGGCATCGGGACAAGGCTACTTATGCATGCTCTATCGATCGCTCGATCTGAGCTCAATGGCGCCGTAGTCTGGTGCGATGCGAGAACATCTGCACATGAGTGGTATAGAAGGCGGGGCCTAGCGCCATTCGGAGCAATTTTCATTAAAAGCGGTAAAGAGTATATCCGAATGGCGATTAATGTCAGCTAAAATTCCTCTTGAATGGCACAGGTAAATCAATGCAATATTTCACGAGGCGAACGTACTCATCATATTTTTATATCCATTCAGAATGGCATTTCGTATAATTTGAAAGTAGCAGATGAAATATAGAAGCAATATGATAGCCATAATCATGATCCAATACCATATTGGTTCGGCAAACCAGTGAGTATTCAAGGCATGCCATTAATGATGAAGTAATTTAGCTATGACTTTCTATGATCATCAAACTCCCATAAACTCATGGACGACGTGTTCTAATCCTCGACTGAGACGATATCCTCAAGGATCGATGACAGCGCTGGTTTTTCAAACTCTAAAATCTTCAGCTAACGCTCGGATAGGATCATCCATGTTGCCATTCTTTACTATAATGTTAACGCTACTAATACCAAGAACATCTGCTTGATCGCCAATGCAGATCAGTAAATTGCATCGAACTGCTTCATAAGAAAGCTTCGCAATCATCAATCAAATTTTGGCTCAGACACACGCTGCGCGGCTGCAGCATGTCTGAGTCTCTGCCATAAGCCCTCTTCCGTGAATCAAGCGTTTTGACGTTTGAAGCAACTCAAAGCAACATAACAACCCGATCGAGAATTCCAGGCTGCACTGCGCACGGTCGGAGCGTGTCGATAAATGTAACATGCGTGCCCACCCTCTGACGCTACGTGATGTCATTGGTTAGATTTCCTTCCCCAGACTCCAAAACTTATTGGACCGAATTCAACGCGTGAAGTAAACTTTATTCTGCAAGGACTTTACTGGTCGGCGATCCCTAATAGTTTACGGTTGAAGCACGTAAAATTAAGTCTCGTAACAGGTGGACGCGACGAAGTAATGCTAGATGTCTGCAAACGTATAGTCTTCAACGATATAATTTCTTAAACCTGAACAAAATGGAGATAGGTATGGAAAAAAACACACGGCTCTACTGCCGGAGGTCATCATCCTCGAGTCACAGGTTATCGAGCCCTTCGTCCTCATAAGCCTCTCGTCAAGTTCCGGCCGCCATCAACTACCATTTATGCCGAATCTCAGTATATCGATAAGCATCGGAGTGGCATTAAGTCCTGGCGTGAATGCAGTTAGCTACTTTCTTATTTCGTCATTTACGACACCGCTCATTACCACCGGCTCAGGGACGTCTTGTAGCGATTGCATGTACGACAAAAGGTTGTCATATCATAGAGCTAGGGGGCCAGATTTCTGTATAAATACTGCGGATTACTTGAACTTGAGAGCGCACACCGTACCTCCCTCCCTCTATCATGTTCCTAGCATTTTACATGTCTGCAGGATACTTATCTTCACTTCTTCCCTATAATAAATGGTCTGCATGATGTCTCTCCGTACCCATTATTGGCTTGATCAGATATCAGTGTTGCTCCGGGCTGCCCTCAGCTTGATGCCGCTGTTTCTGTTCATAGCCAAAATAATGGGACGGAGCGTCGTCTTCGCTATCGTCTATAGGGAGTAGGGACCTACCAAATGCTTCCAGTTTTTCATCCCATTGCCAACGCTTTACGGCTACTGCTGCAATATTCCTAACTATTAGATTCAATTTCTGTTCCTGGAACCCTTAATATTGAGCGTCATTCTCCCTTGTAGTTGAATAAGTTGTGGTACTGTTTGTTATCAGCTTCTCAGTATTATCTAAATATGTGTTCTGCTGTACGTGTGAAATGGCTTAAACAAGAAAAGATGCACTCAGCTTTAGACGACTATATAACGCATCCTATGTAATCAAATGACTAACGATAATCTATCGGAAGAGGCAAGTTGAGTGATATGAATATATCCCGAGATCTTGAAGGGTTCCGCCAGTTATTTTTAGTAGATTACCTAGGAGACTTCTTCACCAACAATAGGTCTCCCTCGATCCGGGCAACAGGAGAACTGCCGGACGTAGCGGAATTTCAGTACTCAATAATTAGACTCCATACATCTCACACGTTTTATTGCTTCGCGGTTAGGTCTCGGACAGAAACAGAATTAAGATTCGTAATGGTGAGAGATTTTGGTAATATTGGGAAATATTCCAATTGCGGATAGATAGTGGAAAAGAATCTAGACATTTACGAGAATGTTAAGCGGCTGTTTTGCATGTTAGCACTCCAATACCTAAGGCATGGCCTGGATCATTGAAGAGATTCGTTGTCTATATAGCATTATAACCTAGGAAAGTATAACTGTACCGACTGATATGATTCTATCATGTCGGTCCGATGCCATTTATGTTCCCTTATGCACCCCTTATGTTCCCTGCTCTCAGAATATCTCTGCATAGCTTACCATGGTATTTTCAAGACCAAGCGATCAGCAGCTATAGACCATCTTTATGATCCTCGGAGTTGAATAGTGCTTACTACTTGGTACACGCTATCAGTATCGCTGTGACGACCAACTTCCAAATCATGGGCTGCTGTATGTAAGTATTATGTCACAAGGGAGCTGAACATCGATAGACATGAAATGATATGATTGCTTTCATTAAGTCGTTGAGAAAATTCAACGGTTTACTCACAAAAGAAAAAAATCATTCACACTCCAGCATGTGAGCATTCAAATTTTTTTTTTTTTTTTGAGCCGTTTTATTGCCTCTGAGGGTGATACCCTGCCTTGGCCTTGTGCTACGTTATACATGCTTGTGATAACCTACTTTGCGGTCCCCCGCCTCTCTCCCCTCTTCGTAGTGGTTCGTCTCTGCGTCCAGTGAGCATTCATACCCTTCTGACCCAGCTTGAAGAGATCACCGAGCGCTCCCTGATGGTCGTTAATAAACGCAAGCAACGTGCCGTAGCCGAAGTCAAATAATCTAAATAAAGTCAAGCATTGAGTGTATACATAAAGACCAAGATATTGAAATTTGGTTATCGATCCCAATTTCTTGAGAGATTCTCCCAAATTATAGATGACTTGGGTTTAAAATTTTAAACAGAATGTATTTTTCTGCTTTGTAAGCCATTTCTTGACTTCTTCAATTAATCTTCTTGCGGCAAGTCCTGGTAAAATATTAACATGCATTATTACTTACTGGTTTTAATGTGAGTCGTTGCTCGGCTGTCGATGGAAGATGGAGTGACGAGTCAACAATCATTTTATGTAATAAAGGTTTTCCACGACGCGTCTCTCACCAATCACTTGTTTATGTAAGCCTTACCACTGGCGGCGACTGCCCTCGGCTGTCCTCTTCCATCGTTTTATATTCCCCTCACTCTCCTCAAGTTCAAGTCAGGCCTCAGTTCCCATTCTTTGTATTTTCCACTGCATATCTGTATCAATATGGACGCTCGTCTTCGCCGCGTAAACAAGGAAATCACCGGTGAGCTTGAGGCGAGAGTGGCGTTGCTGAAATCGATTGCCAATCATGAGTGGTATCCTAGATTGCAAGAATGACAAGACATCGAATATCACGATCGAACTCATCGACGACTCTCCATTCCATCTGAAAGGAGCATTCCCGGGTCCTGAGGGTACACCGTACGAGGGGGGAAATTTTGAAGTGGTGAGTGGAGGACGAGTGTAAGACGATCCATTGAAGCTGAAATCTACATCATGTCCAGGACATCGTCATCCCAGAGTCGTACCCTTTCCAACCTGTGAAGATGAAATTCATCACGAAAGTATACCATCCCAACATCTCATCCGCATCAGGGGCGATCTGTCTCGACATCCTCAAGGATGCCTGGTCGCCTGTGCTCACTCTGAAGTCGACCTTGATCTCGTTACAAAGTCTCTTATGTTCGCCCGAGCCGAATGATCCTCAGGACGCAGAGGTAGCAAAACATTATACAACCAGCAAAAGCAGTTTTGAGGACACCGCCGTCTACTGGACGCAGATCTATGCCGGAGGTCCAGGTCCGAATGAGAAGAAGGGTAAGACAGCGGCGAGGCCAGAGGTGGGAGACGAGATTGCGATTGCAGGACTTGAGAGAGCCCATGTGTCCAAGTTTGAATCCCTGGGCTTCCCAGCATCCAAAGTTGTACGTGTAGTGGTTTTGAACTCGATACCGCAGCTGATACATTCATCGACACAGATCGATGTTCTTCGGCGGCTCAACTATCGTGGGGATAACGCCAAAAAGATAACGGACGATAGAGTAGTCGAAGAGCTTCTGAAATAACTAATAGTGCGGTATTCTCGGGACTTCGATTCGTATCGGCTTAGATATGTTTGGATGGTGTAGCTCTTTCGTCATTGGTGATCATCAAATGCAAACCTATGCTGTTCATTATATGTTACGGCAAAACCACTCTGTCGGACGGTCTGTTTAGGATGTATTGAGGTTATGCTATTTTTCAGCTTGCAAGCCTCTGTATAACGATCATCGCCCTCTGCTTTGGACATACATATGAAAGTCATCTCCGATTGCCTTGTAGTCTGGCTATCGTCATCGTGGATTTCGAGCAGAGAGAGCAGGGTGTACTTTTACATGCCTCAAAGGCTTAAACAACACTAGCGTGGTCACTTGTCCTTTCGCACTCTTGCAACTTCACTGTCACTGATTAAGATCTGCCTCGTGTTTGCGTGTTTGAGCTTCGTCTGTTTTCAGAACTTAGCGGACTGAACGTGAGTTCTGCGTGGTCGTCATAGGTCAGAGTAAGTGAGATTGTGATTTTTATATCTGTTATGTCCCACAGGAACTACTGTCCTTGCAATGTGATTTTATCTAGTCTCTGCCTTCGAAAACGTTCGAAGAGCAATTGCGACATCAAACTGGACGTCATTCTGGATCATATGATAGGGCAAGCTCACAACAGCAGACATGCAATGAGATTCCGGAGAGATACGGGAAAATACAGAATATCACAAAATATTGATGGCGAAGTTTGGGTAGGTAAGCTGAATTCCTAGTGTGGATCGAGAAGAGGGCCTACCCACTCAGGTTAACCTTGAAATGCTATTTTAAAGCTCGGGTGCACATAAACTATGATTTTCTGGGCCCGTACTGCCATGATAACGACGGCAGCTGACAGCCGGTAGTATTACCAGGTAAATGGTCGATTGATTTAAGCTGGAGATTGTGCGAAAGACGCTGGCACTGAGTGGCACTGTCAACAAAAGCCTTCTTGCTGCGCATGAGTTGGCATTGCATTGGCATGTATGGCGTACTTCATGTTGTTTAGAAGAATCATATATGGTGACGGTATCTGCCCCGTGTGGGGGAATAGGCAGCTTGTGCCGATACTTACGAGGAATGCAGCAAATAACTAGAGCCCTTTTGGATGCGAATTACCTGACGAAGAAAGATCATGATCGTAATTAAGGCATAGGGCAACGGATTTTTGGAAACTCCTATTTATATTCGCTCTACCAGAGTTTCGGATCAAGACTAGAATCATCCTCGACATGGTAATGCTGTAGTAGATCTTGTTCGAAACTGTCCGGGCTTCGGTCCAGTCTCTGGTGTCTGGCTGATAATGCGAACTTGATGATCTCGTGAAGATACAACGAAGGTCAGGCATCGACGTCATTATTAGATATGATTCGTCGGGAGGTTAATACTGGAAGCCAGCTTCTGCTTGTCATTCATATCTAGTCTGAAGGCGTGTCAAAATGTTTTATTCACTTTGACACTACTTCGTACCGATACATACGACGTTAGTACTGGGGACAGTACCGGATGCATTTTTACAGCGTACATCCATAAGAGGGAGTTTACTTACTAAAAGAAGTACATACTTATCAGAATTACATATGTATTGAACAATCGGTAATAAATTTAAGAAACATATTATTGGGCCGCTCAGAATTTCTGACCATCGGGCTTGTCTTCTGGACTCTACATGGAATCATCATGACCAGTAAAGTATAATGCTTCACGGTTCAGGAACAAAGTTCCTCCTACTTGAGGTTCCACAAGGCTTCAGAATCTTCAGATGCATTGCATCCGAAGGGAGAAAAAAATATTACGGCATATGTAGGTATAGTGTGTATGTCAGGACCTTAGTTGTGACAATAAACGGACGACGGAACCTAAGAGGGTGGTTTTTCTGCATCACTGGAGCTGGCAGACTCTATATCCTTCGCATTCCGTGCATCTAAAGATTCACCCTTTACTTCTGGTGCCTTTTCGTTCTCCGGAGGATCGATGCGATCCGTATTCTCTGCTGACTGCTTCTTTTCATCGACCACACTCTTTCTTGCTTCTAAGCCACCCTCATATCCAAACCACGTGTACCTGCTGCAATGTGGACCTCGTATGAGAAGGAGGAACAGCTGAAATCCATAGAATCCCATAGATAGCGATGCAGCTGCTCTCCAACCAAATTGGAGGAATACTCTTGTGCCCACTGATGTCCCCATAACTTGACCGAGGAAGATCTATTCGGAAGATTTAGTATGTCCATTACACATATGCGCGAGTTAAACCCACCGCAAGTATTGAAACTGCATTTAGTCTGGCGCGAGCTTCGGTAGATATACTGCAAACCAGAATGAAGAGTGAGAATTTTTTTCAGGCCTGGAAACAAGCACAGATCTTACCTGAAGATTGCAGTTGATAGAGATACTTGACACATCTGACGGAATACATCAAGACCAAAAGTGGCGATGATCACAGCTGCAACATTAATTCCCCCAGCTCCCGTCTGAATACTCTGGAATACAATAAGCATTACAACGCTGAAAAGCGTTGCATACCATGGCACGAGATTGTCGATCGCCCGCCCAACAAAGGGGCCCAAGGAAACTCCGGCCATTCCAACGAGACCAAATAGACCTATTACTAGACTGCAAAGTGATATGTCAGTATTTACGACATGTTAATGAGGAGTATTTGCGTACGTTGAATAATTGTATGGCGGTCCTCCCAGGAGGAACGTAAGAGTTACCCAGAAGTTACTGAAGCAAGCACTTGACGTCAAGTTGATAAGGCAAGCTTGAATCAATATTGGTTCTGTGAAGGCAAATTTGGCCATAGTCCAGAGGATGTCCCAATAACTGAGATTGTTATTTTTAGACGGATAATCCGGAAGCATGAAGTAACATCCTCCGAGAACGAGAAACTGGACGCCGATCGAGAAGTAGTACACCACTCTCCACGAGGCAAACTCTGCTATTACTCCGGAAAGTACTCTAGCGATAAGCACTCCGAATAGAAGCCCCGATAGCACCACTGAGATGGCGGAGGCACGTCGGTTTGGCGGTGCTAAGTCGGCTGCAAGGGGAAGGAGTATCTGTGGGGTCACAGTGACGACGCCCACGAGGAATGAAAGCGCCTCAAAAACTGCAAGGCTATTTGTTACAGCCAAACCTATTGTGAGACATCCTGACATAGTCACTACTGTCAGGATCAACTGCCTCCGACGCAGTAAATCTCCTAGCGGCGATATGAGCAATAGACCAGTGGCGTATCTGTTGATACGCGAATTTGCTTCAGAATATAATTACTCAACGAACGTAAGAGCTTACCCTGCCTGTACCAGCGTTGGTATTCTAAAGGAAACCAGTTAATATTTCTTCCCAAACTTGACGATAGACGGGCCCAAACCTAGATACTTCATCGTACGAGACGTTGAATGATTTTGAGAACTGGACTGAAGATAATCGTAAGATGGACATCCAAATTTCCTAGGAAAAGATTGCTATTTACTGAGAAGAGGTTGACAATAGTAAAGATTGGCAACAGCTGGAGAACATGCACAACTTTAGTCGATCGATGATAGTCAAAATCAATAGCAGCTGCTTACTGAAAGTGCTAGCAAATCCGAATGCTATGTTTAAAAATGTACCGAAGTAGAAGGGCTTGGCAGGGTCATAACGCAAATGACGCGGGATGGGCAAGAAATGGAAATCTTTTGTAAATCGTTTCTCGTCTTGGGATTCTAATGCTGCCAGTTTCTCCTCCACTTGTGTAGTTTCAAAACCACGTGCTGAGGGTTCTTCGGTGATAGTCTGGCTTCTGGAACTTGTAGTCGTCATCGGGATGCTCCTATAGACGGGGCTTCCGGTTGAGATAGTGGGTGAAAGACAACAACATCGAAGCCATACATATACGGTTCATCGAACCCCGCTGTGATTCATCATCAGACTCTGCCGAGGCGGCGAGAGACCGGATCGGACATCCGCCCCATCCGCTCTTATTTTTGCGTGCGATGAGATGATATTTTTAGACCGCCTTTTCGCGTACTGCGTGAAGTGGATGTATGCTTCATACGCAAGTATGAAAGCTCGCCTATTCTGGAGTCTTAAAGCACAGAGAATAAATCGGAGAATTTATAGCTGGAAAAAGCAGCTTGTATACCGAACAGATCTGATGCCCAACAGGGAAATCGGGTTTTTCATTCGAGTCATGACAATGCCTCTGAGGACGGAGGAAGGCCGTCCGGGGGAAGGACTATTTCCACATCTGTCGGAGGACCAGGTACTTTGTGGAAATATATTTATGCCAGCATGAGGCGCAATGACTCAACCAAAGTTACTGACTCCACCATCAATATGGTTGAACACTGGTATTTGTTTCAAATCACCGAGCTTGAGTCACAGTGTCTGCCATTGTATTAACATGGAGTCAGCAAATTTGAATCAAGAATTCGGTACCGTCGACTTTTCCGTAGAATCTGATTTCTCAACGGAACGAGGGGTTAGGGCTGGTTCAGTTCACGGTCTATCCAACAATATTATAATATACAACAGTATGTGCTTGTTCGCAAGATGTTGACGTAATATTCAGGAGTTTCATCAATTTCACGAAGATCCCAAAGATTTCGAACACCTAATTGGCAAATAGCTATAGGTACTAGGTGGTAGAGTTCAGGGTTTCCAATAGGATCCATTCTGCCAACAGCTGCAGTAATGCCGATTGAAAGTCAAACTTCAGACGTTGACCAAGATTTTCATAAGCTGAATGGCCTGACAGAAGCCGCCCTTGGGGCTTCAAAGCTTCACCAAGCCTTCACAGAGTATCCCTCAGACTGAGCTCCCTTCAGGCGATGGCGTGATGTTATTGGTAAGATGCGGCCCACCTGGGACGCTCACTGCCCACTTGGCGCTCAGCTGGGTGCCGAACTCGGCAGCTGCAGTGATTGGCTATTGCTCTCATGATCAATGCCAGGCGTGATGGACTCGTAAATCTGGAGAGCTTCGGTGACTACGACACGGCATACTTCTTCACCAGCGATGTCCCTTGACTTGCTACTCCACAACAGCTCGATGTAAATATGATTTATCTTCCTCTAGCTATCAGGATTTCATTTATCATGAAAAAATGTACTCCCTAGCTCTGATCGTAGCTCCTCCAATTCCATTATCCTTTCCCGGCACTCAAGTGTCTTCAGTAATATGATCTCATTCCCGCAGCCCAAGAATCAGCCTACTATAGAACGATTCTCCATAGTGCATCTATCGGATGCTATGTTAGATGTCGAGGGGAGGGGGTTATTGTCATGAACCCTGGGAGCTATCTACTGTCGCTGGTGCAGCTCATCTAGGACAAAAATACGTGGTTGAGAACATTTGAAACGATGCATTGCAGCATTTAAAGGCTGAATTCCCTCAGTCCCTAGCGAAATGGAAGCAAGCCTAGGGTAGTTTTAGTGAAATTGCCAAGATAGAGGGCTTAATTATTAAAATTTTCAATCTAGCTCTTGAGAATGACATCCTGACAATTCTTCTCACCTTATATGCCAATACCTTGTCCAATTATATTGCAAGCTCCCTGTATTCATTTTGTAGTATATCAGACTTATCAAAGGGCTGGAAACAAAGCATATTATCTTTGACACAATGATAGGACTATGGCTGAACTTTTGCCCATTGTGGTTCAGACTTGTGCCACACAAAATTTGTCACAGCACTTCCCACCCATTCACTTATGTTCTTGAAAGCAGATTTAATCCCTTGTCTTGGCTGCTTTCAACCTCAGAAATGTTGGAGAATTCCCATCAAAGTTGCTGCTTTGTTTCTGGAGATATTAGAAGCCATTCACCTGCAAGGATACTTGGACAACTGGGGAACATGGGGTTAACACATCTATGCAGGGAATTATGCACACACTGCCTCTGTATTGCAAAAAAGCACTATATAGAAGGCACCAAAACCCTGTGGGAATCTTTACCATCAATCTTGTGGCTTCCTGAATACATCCCACAGCAAATAATTCATTTCCCCCAGCTTGTCACAGTGTCACCGTGATTAACAGCAATTGGCAGCAAGCCCTCTGTCTTTACAGCACTGCCTAGCACTCAGTGGTCAACTGCTCCTCTCTTTGCTCTCTCACCATGTCATTTGTAGATTTCTCTAAGTCACAGTGACCTACTGTCAAGACTTGTTCCCAAAGGTAAATAGGAACTAGAGGATGTAGGATACAATAGTGCTACATTGGAAAATGTCAAAAGTAATGTTGGAAGGATTTCTGATTGTAATGCTACAGATAAGAACCATTGGCTTCAGCTTATGTGCTGTGCCCTTCCAGTTCTCATGGGTTCTAACTTAAACATGGTCCACATGTCAAAAGATAGTACTGTGGGGTTGGAAAGTCATTGGAGATGACTTGGGGGTTTGACAACTAGAGACAAAGTCTAGTGTTGAGAGCGAGGTAAGACTAGTCAACATAAGCCAACTAGAAGGAAAGTTGGAAGGGAGTCAGAGGTTGGAAAGTGAACAAGACTTAGAACTTAGTTGATATTCAGATTGGAGACTAGGGTACAGAACTGAACTACTTAAATACTAGTATCACTAATTGTAATAATGAAAATGGAAGTAGCAACACTATGGAGACAAGGAATAATAAGAGTTCTTGACACATAATAAAAGTAGCAAAAGTGGAAGTGGAAGCATATCTGAGTGGAAGTGTTCATAGTAACAGTATTGTATAAGTAAGAGTCATATGATTGAGACAATATTTTGGAGATAAGTGAGAATGGAAACAGGTGGAAATAGTCAGAAGCATATTGGAAGATAGAGCAGAATGTTGGAAAGGGTTGGAAGAATCATGGATATGACACCTACCCTAAAGATACATATGCACAATGTTTGTGTTCAACTGAAAAAGGAACTTCACTATGTCATCCAACTTTCTTCCTTACTTCCAGCTTTTTTTTTTTGGATCAATTTCTATAACACCTTTGTGGTGAAGCCATATTGTTACAGCAATTAAGCCAAGTTGTAGGTTTGAAGCAAAGTTCCATGGTTCTGTGGTTTAAGGTTCAATGTAAGACACACTTCCCATTGTAAAGGACAGTTGTTGGGTCACTAAGTCTCTGTCTATCAGAGGCTTAGGTTTGATGAGCCTCTAGACTAAGTCTAAGAGTTTTGAGGTTTTGAGGGATTGGAGTGAGAATGTCATATGGTTTATATTTGCCTAGGTCAAGCTGAAGAGCAAGACTAGAATACTACAATGGTCTGTGCACAGTGTATGAAGTATAACTACTGTTATCATTGGCTAATCAAAATGTAACTCTCCATGTGATAATTGTCTATTATAAGAAAAGAAAATCAGATAGCAGGTATGAATAACAAAAGTAAAGAATTGTAACACATATAGTAGTGTATGTACAATGCAAGCAGCAATCTAAAAAGTTCAGGAATTGTATGTCTAGTGGAAATCCATCTGGTACATTTGCTGAGGATACACAGTGCACATCCAAAGCAGAGAGTTCTGTATAAAATATGAGGTACCACACAGAGTAGTCCTGAGCTGTAAGGTAGAGTTAAGTGTGTGTTTAGACTATGGTATGGTGGCTAGGCAGCGCAGGTGATCTATTCATTGTTGAACTGCAGCAGTGTGACTGTACTGAACACTGAGTGTAGTTGACCAGACTGCTCAGGGAAGTGGAATAGGTGTGACAGGAGCTTTGTACTTGACAGTAGTCTGTGCAGGTTTTTTGCAGCATAGGTTTCAGCTTGCATCATAGTACAGCAGGCAGTGTTGTGGGCAGGACATTGTAGAATAAAATGTTTTGTGGTTTCCTCACAGTAATGGCAGCAAGGGCAGTGGGGCAACTCAGCTTTTTTGATGTGATGGAGATGTCATTTCAGTGGGATGTGGTCTGTCTGTAGTTGTATAAGTATGCTGGAATTCTTCCTGGTCATCTTCTGCATGAGGGAGGTGAACAAAGCTGAGGGGAGGGATTTGTCAAAGCCTTTCATGTATTTGTATTATGGTGAGGTTGTTCTAGTGTTTGAAAGTCTGGTCTGGTCCAGTTTTTCAACCTCAGAGGGCTTGGACTGAGACCAAAACCAGTCTACTTAATTACTAAAGAGTGAAAAGACCAGACCAAGACTGCAAAAGACTGTTAACCACAGTTTTTTGCAGTCTTTAGACCAGTCTTGGTCTGCACTGGCCATAACCAGTTCAAGACCAGTTTCTCAGTAAAATTTTAAATAATATGGATTGGTAAAATTATTAGCATACTTTTCACTTTAAAACAAGCCCAAGGATGTTAAGATAGCCTCAAAACTGATGAAGTTACAAAAATATTCCAAGGGATCTACCTTTTTTGACAGATATTATCATATTTTAGCCATATATCAACCAATTTTTGACCAATTGACACATTCCTAGACATGTTTTAAAGGGTGAAAATAAGGGTACAAATGACCAGTCTTAACCAATGTAACTGGTTCATGCAGACCAGTCTTTTTGCAGTTTTGAGACTGGACTTCCAAACACTAGGTTATTCACTCCCTTTTCACTGCTACCTTGAGTGTCTTGTAATACATCTGCCTGATTGCTGACTTGCTGTAGGGGAGCCATTGCCATAGCAGCACTAGTCACATCTTCACATCACTCAACCCTTCCTTCACCACCTATTTTACATGCTTATCTGCTTCCTCATTGCCTGTGACTCTGTGTGCCTGTACTTCAGCATGTCCATGCACTTGTGGAATATACCCCAGATGTAATGTGAGGGCATTGGCCCTATGGCATTGACTGCTGTGATAGCAGCCTGCTTGTCAGCTTTTATACCCACCCTTCCTTGCACCTCTCAGTAGCTCTAACCCTAGGACCAGCCCTACCCATTCACCCTTGTATACCATATGGTGCTTATCTGATCCCAGCTGGTGCCTCAATGCTTTCTTGAATACTCCCCCCTTAAACATCACCACCACTTCCCCAATCTTCCTCTCCTTCCCTGACCCATCTGTGTAAACCTGTGTCCTTCTCTTGTCTGTCTTTTCCTCTGCTTACTCCCATCTACTCTCTGTCTCTAAGTGGACTAGCCTCATATCTGATCTTTTACTTCTGCTATTTCTTTGTGGTCTGTTGACTCCCTTATATTTCTCTTGATCCTGATGCAAATAAGCCATGAATATGTTGCTCCTACACTATGTCTGTTCCTGTTCTTTATCACCATGAATGTGGATAGCAGGTGCTAATGATTCATATTAAAGCTATAAAGTGCATAGGCTGCACTGCATGGCAAGGACCTGGTGCAGAGATGTTAACACATGGCAGATGTAGGTGAGGATGTATAATCTTGTGTGAGGTATTGGTAAAATATCTTACTTTTGCAGTTGCCTACTGACCTGAACTCTCTTGGTATGTGCCAACTTATTGCCTATACCATTTGCAAGACACAGTAACTCTATGTATTGTTTGGATGGGATCAATAATTCTTGAACATTGGTTCAGCCTTGTATAATGCAAGTGAGCTCCTGCTTCAATGTATGTATTAAATGTTTATGATAAGGGTCAAATATATTGGTAAACAGTGAGATGGATCAGAGAGATTCATTCAAGTATGTGACATTCTCTCTGTTGTTCTAGCCTTTGCTTATGTATAGCAAAAATGACACCCATTGGAAGTATGGAACTTGTCTGAGCAGCATGGGAAATATTTATTGTATATTGTACTGGTATACTCATAGTATAGCTCAGATAACCAGCCACTACTATGCCATACAATTGCATACAGAAATACATAGTAGCCCACATACAGAAGGACACTTTTTCAGCACAAGTTGTGAAATTATAACAACTGGAATAAGGTGAATCAATCCCTCTAGGTAGAGAGTAGCAAGTTGTGCAAATTGCACATCTCATGTAAAATTCATCAAGTTGTGAAAATTGCATGTCTCACAAAAACAGCATTGAGTTGTGCAAATTGCATACTTCAGGTCAAACATGTATAAAATGCAGGTAAATTCAAAAAGAAGAGCCTGCAGACAGGACTGAACTACAAGCCCAGTAACATGAAATGCTCTTCTAAACATAGCATATTGAATGCAATTAACCACTAGACTAAATAGGCATATAATATAGCATATGTAGTATTGGCTTCTTGTCAATACCTGAACATGGTCAGAAAGGAAGGACAATACAGCCAATGTACAAGTCCAATGATATGCAAAGACAAGAAACAAGGTAGGACATTGGCTTCAACTTATGGGCTGCACCACCCACTATCCTGGTCCTGTATTTAGAACAGACCAGTAATGAGAACAGAGGTTAGAATGGTCAAAAAGAGCTCAGCTCATTGACAAGGGGACAATAGTATGGCCAAAGGTTGGTTGAGGGTTGGCTAGAGTGAGAGTTGGCCAGAGTGGCCAGAGGATTGGACAAGAGGTGGAAAGAGTATAGAAATCATATCAAGCCAGAAAGTGGATTGATGACACAATTAACAAACTAAAGAACTACAACTTGAATACTACAACTTATATACTAATCCTAGAGATAAGCTATCTAGTGCCAAGTACAATGAAGAGTCATGAATCATATAGTTGCAGTGGTCAGGTTGTGTCTACAGCATGGAGAAAGAGTCAGAATGAGTGAAGAAATGTATGGAGACTGAGATGAATGACTAGAGGACAGTGTGGACATAATAAATAAGAACTTAGAAAGAGACTACTATGAAATGTTTATATGGCTGGAATGTGGCTGACATGGCTGAGGTCTCAGCTGCAAAGAAGAGAGAATCAGAATGGACAATGGCTTCAGCTTATGTGCTGCACCCCCTTTGTTTCTAACATCTGATTTACAGATTATTATTTAGTGAAGTTGAACAGAGATAGGGGATCGTAAACTCAG
>JASFDD010000249.1:0-31038 GCA_036937055.1 Nidula microcarpa | reverse complement strand
CACATAAGCTGAAGCCAACAGTTCTTATCTGTAGCATTACAGTCGGAACTCTTTCTGATGTTACTTCTGACATTTTCCGACATGGTGCTATCATAACCTATGTCCTCTAGTTCCTATTCACCTTTGGGAACGAGTTTTGACACTTCTCCATCTTGCTGATGTTGTGCAGGAATACATTGATGCTCTGGACTATCCAGTTGACATTGATCCCTTTCAGACTGATGACGTGCAGTGCAAGGTGTAATTTCAGACATATATCTGAAAAATATGAGATTACATATATATCCACACTGAAAATAAAGTGATCTTTAGTTCAACTCACAATTTTTATGGAATATTTTTGAGGAGGAAGATGAAAGCTCAAGAAGGATATCCTTAAGATCCTAATATAAAAGAAATAAGAACTGTGCAAAATTAGTAGCAGTAGTACTTACACAATGAGCAATGGACAGCTGATAAAATTGAAGTGAGATAAAGCATACAGTTGAGAAATGAATGATATTATTTACATGCCAAAGAATCAATCCAATAGAAAAAAAACCAATTTGTAGCCAAAGCCACAGGCAGCTGCAGAATTGAAATCAATATATTATAAGCCTATGAAAGTAGAGGAAGCAGAAAGTTGAGAAAGCTAATACCTGAAAAGAGGCCCAGAAAAGTTCAATAGTAGACAGGATAGACAACCTTTGTAGGCAAATTATGCAGTCCAGGGGATGAGTAATCTGTGAAAGGAGAAAAGTCATGGATAGAAAGAGAGTAATGCAGAACATACATATGATAGCACCTGGAGAAAGGAGATATATAGAATATATGCTCAGATGCAGGGAAAAAGGACTGTTGAAAAGCAGAGAAGCAGAGGCTGATAAGAGAGAGATAAGAGATCAGATAAGGAATTTACTACCAATGAGTGCACCACAGGTATATATATATATATATACTGCTTAAGCAGAGAAAGTCTGTATACACAGATGGCCAGAAGCAGAAAGTATAGATAAGATACAGTAAGAAGACTTACTCAACAGTGCACTGAAGGGATGGTGGAGGGACACAAAGAGGGGCAAAATCACAACACTGATTGCAAGTGTTGAGAGTGTCACATTGGGACACCAGTGTGTGTGAATGCATATGTGGACTGGCAGATTGGATTGCTGCAATCAAATAGACCAGAAATCAAGATCTGGGGAAGTCACAATCCAGGGGAGGCACTCCAAAGAGACAGCAGTCTTATTGGTCATCTATTAATCATCTATTTGTCAGAAGTTGACATAAGAATCACCATGTATGGCCCTGTTTGTTCAGGGTCAAAACACCCCTGTCTATTCATATATAGGGATATCAATCTTTCATCCAAAAACTTACTGTTAATTCACAGCCAGGTGTGTCCATCTCAAGACATTGACATCCTGAATAACTTTGTTGCAGTAGTCCATGTACTCTTCTTGGTCACCATCATTAAGGTTCACAGGTGCCCCTCATCTTTTTCACAGAGGAGAACGCATTAGAAGGTCCTCTCTCACCCTTGACACAGACATATGAGTAAGGTAAAGAAAGTTCTAGCTATGCATAGAATGCATGATTGCATCCCTAACAAGCATATTTGAAGAATTCCTGATTGCACAAGTGTAGGAACTTGTAGGGAGCAATGCTGAATTTTGGGCACAGGACTGCAAAATCTCAGTAAAACCCTTGCAAAATGGTAGCTGTCACATACTAATGACTGGAAAGCACTTATTGAGCTTTGAAAATGTTGAATTTGAAATTTTGGTAAAGGTTTTACAACTAATTAGTCATTCTCCCAACAAATTTCAAGAACTACAGAAAGTCAGGAGAAAATATGTTTAAGACCAGTCAGAGACACCCCCCCCTCCCAAGAGGGTATCTCAGCATTTGCTGGTGTGCACCCCTTGTTTCAGACCATAGGGTTGAAATGAGTGGGTCACATTCGACCAACCATTTGTGGACCTTGGGTTGGTCTGACCTTGACAACACTGCATGTGAGAGACTGACATGATCAGTTGGATGGCACTGTCATGTGAGGAGTGGCAATGCCTGCTAACACCTCAGGCCAAATCTGTTTGCTTGGTCATCATCATTTGGCAGCAAACTTGGTGCACAGAGCGGTTGTCCCCTCCCTGAGAGCTACAGATGTTTTTGCATTATGACTCTGAAGGGAAGAATGCTCAGAATTGTACAGGATAAATTTGGATTGATTAGAATTTTAAATTTCATCCTCTACCACTGGAATTATTCAGTTCAGATGATCATAACTTTTTGATATGGACATGAATCAAAATTCTGGTTGATCCAATTTGTACTCCATGATAATATGAACAACTTTTATAATCTTACCTATGTGTGAAATCTGTCCCATGGCTCAGAAATGAGACAGCACAAACAGCTGCAAATCCATACTTGGATGGATGCATTACAAACTGAATCTAATCAAATGTCAAACATTAATTGAGTTTGCATTGAATCTAGTCCTGGATCAATGATAGTGTGCACATTTGAACTATGTTCTGATTACATCAGCCTGACTCATTCAAGCTAATAGCAGTATTCTATACTCATCCTGTCAAATTTGTCAATGGAATTTTATGGATATTATCTTTAGTATGTCCAGTTTTCATATGTAGGCTCAATTTGAAATATTTTCAGTGGACACCTTGTCTATGGTGTGTGAGTTCACAGAAGAAAGCAAAGATTGAAGCTGTGCACCATAGTAAGCTGTACTCATGCCCCAATAAAGTAACCAACTGCTGTGTTCTCATGCAGCAGCACATTTTCATCCCATACTTTTAGGTAATACTTAAAGTAGTCTTAGCCCATATCTATTTCAAAAATTCTCATAATATTTTGTGGCTACCTCCCTCAGAAAATAAGCACAATCTCCCCCTGAATTTTTGAGAAAATAAGTTCTGAACCCACCCTTTTGGGAAGATATAAATGTACTTAATGCAATCTGAACACAAGTCAAATTGTTATTTTCTGTGAAGTACTTAAGAAAATATATCTATTCTAAGTGCTGCTTTTTTGCTGCTTTTGATACGTAGAGTGCTGTTTTCACACAATATGGGGTATTTTGTTTAGCCCTTATCTCCTTGAATATTTCACAAAAAAATATGATTTGACTTGCATTAGGATTGTATTGACATTCACTAAAACTTCATCTTAGTGCAGGAGGTGATTTTGCTCATTTTCTGATGGAGATAGCTTTGTAATATTAGAGGTTTTGGTGAAATAGGTATAGGCTAAGACTACTTTAAGATTACAGAAAAGTTTTGGGTGGAAGAGTTTCATTACAGAAGATTGGGAGGAGAACATGATGGTAAATTACTTTTTTGGAGGGCAAGTACTGGACAAAGCAGGTTTTCTGACTCTCAGACTCATACTCACATGCTGTAGATATCACGTGACACACACATCCTAAGGCTGGACGAAACACTGTAAAATATTACTAGGGGTGCATGGGAATGGAGAGGGTGGTGCACAACTTTATAATCAGCTCTTGGGAACACATGTTTCTTGTGTCGAATCAGCAGAGATAAGAAAAATTCAAGCTGGTTTGTTGGGTGCATTTGACTGATTCCATGAGCCAAAAAGACCTCAATTTAGTATAGTTGTACACTGTTTATACATCAAGAATATGGTGTGTGGGATATATATCAGTCATAATCGGAATCAGCAAACGTCATATGTGAATACACCGCTACTGTTGTAAGCTCTGCATTTTCTAGCGACATCTTTTCTGTCTTTGCAGCCACCTTGTACAGGTTTATGAGCAGGCGCGAAGTCATGATCTCCATAGCCGCATGGAAAGGACTAAAGTTTTCATGATGAGATAAGAGATCACCGAAGCGTGATAGAAGAAAGTTTTACGCACGAATAACTAAACCACGGAATTTTCGTAACACCCTGTTTCATTAAATTTATTTAGAATATTATGATAAAAATAATTTGATAAGAAAAGACTCGAGAGACGCACCACGACCATGAGATTATTGAACACGAGCAGACATGTAATTCTGCGATCCATGCACCATTTTTGTGTTAATATTGCTTTAAAAAAGAAAAAGGAGGAAACTCACCCGAAGAAATACAGCACGTTATCGCGCAACATCAAGGAATACAGCGATATTCGCGAGCCGCCTTTCCACCGACCCAGAGTGGAGCTCAGAGTTTTGTATAACACCCAACCGAACAGGACGCCTTCAAATACGGTCGCTTTTGTCGCACATTTTAGTATATACAGGACATGAGATATCGAGACTGAAATAGTACCTGGTATCCATTGCACCCACTCAATCCCCGAGTGAATCGACGGACAACCAGGAAGCGGGAGATGCACGGCTTCGGCGATCACTGCTCGCCGTCTGACTGCATTATGCACAAGTATCCAGAAGAATGCGCCTATAGAGCCTAGGAATAGAAGACCATTGATGGCAGCGACCTAAAGGCTAAATCAGTACAGGGTAACAACTTGTCACGAAAAGGATATCTTAGAACATGATGCTGCTCAAGTACTCACCCTTTTAGAACACTTGTACAATGCGTAAATGCGTAGCTGCATAACGATTTCTATTGACCAGAGGCTAATCGCCCCCACAACGCGGATGATGGAGTCCATGGCCACACATCTGTTCGAAGGATGAGTACATTATAGGTGGTCGAGCAAGCAAAAACCGAACCATAAAGCTTGGCAACTTACAAATTGTCGTTCGTGAATCCTGGGCGCGCAAATAGGTGTATTTGGGTTACGTCGAACACGAGGAGGGCGAGCCCATAATATCGAATCTATGGGTCCAAAGTGTTAAGCACTGCTTCAGAAATTAAATAAGAATACTACTGACCCACATGAATAATATCTTCCCTGGATTCCATTGCTGCGGCTGCCGAGGTCACGTGAGTACTTCGAACAATTTCATTATCTACGATTTGATATAGCACGTACCCAGATGTAACGAATCTAATATTCATTAGAGCGATGTTAAGCACGTTACTTCGAATTGGCTCTTGCTGCGAAATGTAAACGCACCTCATCTTCGACAGTAATCACTAGGACATGATACGCGTTAGTCGGAGAGCAGCAAATTGCCAAAAATATTGCCCACAGTAATCGTGCAACCCCCAGACTAACCCTGGAACTGCTCATTCGTTCAATGTCAGTCCGAGTCCCTTGTACTGGAGAAAAATGTTCACTCACGGCACGCATTAAGAGGGATGATGTTCCCTTTGTAGAGCTGGACAAACTTGGCGGGGTCCATCGGCGCTGCCGTGAGCCTCGTGGTCGTGGTCGAAAGTCAAGAGCAGGATAAGAGTGCACCCAGGGTAGACTCGGTGGAGCAAATCGGCTAAGTTTAGCCGTCGCGTTGATCTTTTGCACGGTATTTGTACGCGCTCCAGATGTGCGCCATCAGAAGTATGGTACAAAGATCATTTGACAACCAAACATCCCCAGAGATCTTCAGCCCTGTTGTGATGGCAATTTGATCACTTGGTCCTTCTATGCTTAGCAACTTTCTTGGCTGGTGATGATAGCGTCTGTTCCTCCTCCAAAAATGAAATATCGCGCTCACGCTATTGCCATAGGGCTCAACAGGCAAAGCAAGAGGGGAATCATATAGATGATCAGACTCCATGATGCATAGTTGTTTGTTGATACATATCTGCGTCTGAGAATAAAAAGCAGCTTATAGGACTACGTGGCATGCGGTGTAATCATTTTCGGAAGTACATGCCCTTCCTCATGTTATGCTTAATCCAAAGAAATCCTTGGTGATCGGATAATTTACTCGCAATCTAATTGGCTGGTCTGAATATCAGAGCTAAGTAGTGGAGTCTCAGAAGTGAATTGTTCTTCCTGATGAACATTCAGAAGCTAATTCCAATACAATTGATTAAATAATGCTGACATTTTTGGAGGCCTGATCACCCCGCAGTACTCGTCATACATGCGATCCTGAAAGGCTCTTACAGCAGCCGTTCAGCAGCGAGCTTGAGGGAAAAGAAACCACTTCATGACTTTTGCTGCTCGTGCATAATTAGACTGGAATTGGTATCTATTTATGGTTAGCCAGACTTTTATCTTATAGATTACCGACTTGCACCTGAAGAGAGCTGAAGGTCGTTGGTAACGATGCCCGGCGTGAAATTTAATCTAAAATTAAATGCTACGCTGCCACGATCCGCAGCTATCGGGTCCCGGATAGCAGCCGGTCAAAGGCCCTAGACAACAAACGACAACATTGAACAATCGACGGTTTCAGGTTATCAACGTCACCCACGCCGCCCGTTGATAGCTCGAGCTGACTGTAACACAAATCAAAAGTTGACCACATAGTGCCATCCATCCGCCTTCTCTATATCTATTACGAGAATGCCCGAAGCGATCAAGAGTCATGAACCCACGCCAAGACCCGATTTCCCCTGACCGACATCGATCATCCAAGCGCGGACGAAAGGGCGGGCGCACAGTGTGGGGTCTTGGGGCTCGCCCCGTGTTCCTATTACGCACTATTAGGTGTCCTCGATTACTGCCAATGCGGCGGGTCACGGTAAGCGCACCCTCCGCGCGCCAAACACGTTAATCACCCGGATCACCAGCATCTCCCAACCAGAACATTGCTGCCACCTCTTAACCACGGAAACAGAGCCATCGGACGGGGAGGGTACCGGCACCCCCGCAAGTGTCTCCTGGTTCTGGAGAATCTGAGTGGCCGAGGGGCCGCCGCGGCCGCTTTTACGCGCGCGCACGATCTCACTGCATCGCCGGATGTCATGCCGAGGTCAACTGCACTGCGGAGAGCTGAGGGCAATCCTTAAGCAAGTGAGTCATCCTGATATACTTACACTCCATGGCCGGGTATCTTCCCGTTATCCATGGAGAGAGCTTAAAGGCGATCTCCGGGAGAGAATCGTCATCGGGCCCCCAGGAAGAGCAAAATGGGATGCTTGGTAGTCTCCCCTAGGTGCATCTAAAATATGGAAAATGGCCACTCTATTATTGACGCTTGGCCTACTCTAGGAGAGGGAATGGGGCTCCTGCGATAGATTTTCTGTAACAACGTAATCTCACGGCGTTCTTGAGCCATCGCTGCATGATCGTTGAGTGGGCATCCCCATTCGTTGTCCTGATACGTCAGCGTACATCCATGCCTTCCATCGTTATTGTTCCAGCGGTGTTGGTCTCAGACCGTCGCACTGTCTTTTATGCTCAGCATATAATCCTCAGTTTCTTGCCGCCCTGCTTTCCGCGCAGTTGTACGGGAGTTCGAGCCACCTCCTTCCATTTCCGCGAGCTCGCTCTCGGCAAGTCTCCTCAATGCACGGATTTCGCCTATGATCATCTTGGGAAGTCCGGCGGGAACGAGGGACAGCAACTCATGCATCGCTCCCAAACACTACCCTCGTAGCACTCACCATTGTTCATGAGCTACGCATGCGTCGACTCACCCAATTCCCGTGCTGTTGGCATTTGAACTTCATATTGCCAGCATCACGCCCGCCAGCGTACATTTGGCATTACGCTATTAGGAAAGCGCCGCGTCGCATTGCATAGTTAGAAAATAATATATGATCCTTATCTTCATCCTCCTTTGACCTCGAGCGATGAGGATTTTCGAAATGCACATTTTCGGCAGCATTCACTTGTTTATTACCATACTCAAATCTTGTAAAGATAAGTAAGCGGATTGTTCATTTATGCTCGGAGTGAGGATTACTTCTTGCAGACCCAGGTCCCAGACCGACTAGCTGTCCCAACTAGCGCGTAGATAAGTTGTACAATGATTTGATACCGTCTTCTGGATCAAATACGCGAGACAAGTCTGATTTCTGGCACCTGGAAAATCTAAATCGTGCGATGCGTTCTCATATCTTGCATCGAGGTAATCACTACCACAGTAGCTCATGTCAAGTTCACCATTTTTGCAGCTCAAAATATTTCGCCGGGATTGTGATAGCTGATCTGTCCTAAGTAAGCAAAGGATAAAGCCTGGAGCCTGATGGAATATTAGACGCCAGTTTGCGAGTGTTTTGCGATGCACTGCATTTTGTATATATCCATTGTCCATTTTAGTCTATACTTACATTTTTGTGGCTTTTCCGTTGATATCCACTTTCATATATTTATTTCAGGTCTTGTGTATATATGTAGTCTACAATTGTTGTATATACTCGTCTATTTTCCCCCTCACCCTACCTCCCTAGGGACAAACTGTCATTGATGTTGTCGAGACTGCTGTTTATTTTAACAGAGCCTAGACTAAACTTGGATGGCAAGGGGCCATACTTAGAGATTTTGAAGTGAATCACATCTAATTGAATGACAACAAGGAAAGAGTCAAGCTTGGAGACAGAAGATGTTAATGTATCTACAATAAAGAGCATGAGCTTCAAGGAAACACTCTGGTACCATTTTTAGTAAATACAAGAGCACACTGAGTTGAAACATGCAATATAAGGGAGGGGACAATTCTATTGAGAAACCCCTCACACAAAATCTGCTCTAGTAGAAACACCATATGTGGTGGCCAACATCATTTGATCTCACCAGGGCATCAGTTTGCATGTAGTACTACTTTGCCTTGATGGGAAATGAGTCCCTTCAGAAAGAGCTGCTCACATAGTTTTTATCATAGAGAAATGCAATGGTACTGGGGTGAGAGGGATCATGTTTTGATTCAAATGATATATAATACAAAAAAATTGAGTATTGTATGAGCTAATAGTGAATATATTTCTAGCATGGCTTGTTACTCATCAGGAACCTCTGTACATCAGCAACATCCAAAATGAACCCAAACCTCTGCCTCCTCCACAGTACTCTCTTTACTGTATCTTCAGTTCCAAATATAAAGCTTAGATTTTGGCCATGACATATATCCCTTGTAAATGGATGAGAAGGAAAATTTCTAGAATAATGAAAGCATCCCTTATTCAGAAAAGACAAAATACTCAAATCCATCAAAACATTAGGCTCTTACTGCATGCAAAGCAGCACCTTCCCCATACCTCACATTAAATCATGAAAAACTGGAAGGCTGTTAGTTTCTATATAATGCACCCCTGTGTGATTTTACATTCATGATACAGTATGATCTAGTGTACATATTCAACATATCTCAACTACAGTTTCTGTAAATGATCAGATCATATACATCTCAATGTTCTTAACATACAAATGGACTGTGTCCATATTCTGGGCTGAATTTTTATGGATGCATTAATATCATTACTCTTAGGATGTTGTAAAATTTTTCATTAGAAAGATTAAAAGAAGGGTGAGACTCATGCATGACTGTGATGTGAAGATTCATTGTTACAGTGATTAAGCCGAGCTATAGGTTCAAAGCAAAGTTCTGTGGTTCTGTAGTTCAGAGTTTGGTATATGAAATACTTCCCATTATAAGGGACAATTACCAAGTCACTAAGTCTCTATCTAAGAGAAGCTTAGGTTTGATGAGTCTTAAGACAAGGTCTTAGAGGTTTGAGTATGTTGAAGCTCTAAGGGATCAGAGTGAGAATGTCACAAGGCTTATATTTGCCTAGGTCAAGCTGAAGGGCAAGACCAGAGTACAAAGGTCTACTTATAGTAAACTACAATGGTTTGTGCACAGTGTACTAAGTATAACTATTATTGTTTTTGGCTAGTCCAAATATAACTGTCCATGTGATAATTATCTATTATAAGAAAAGAAAGTTACATAGCAGGTAAGAATAATAAGGTAAAGAATTATAACATTCATACACAGATCATACAGATCTGCAGATTTCCCAAGGATTCATAAACCATTATTGAGCAAAGTATAGAGCTCTATAATTCCTTATTTTCTCCTGAAAATCTTGGTAGTATTTGTATCTATTTACTAAAGTTAAAAGAGAGAAGTGGACAGGAAAGTATGCTATTAGGATAGCTCTGACATCACCCCTCAGCAGAAATAAAGCTTCATTGCAAGGTGTCAAGACTTGTTCCCAAAGGTAAATAGGAACTAGAGGACATAGGTTACAATAGCACTATGTTGGAAAATGTCAGAAGTAATGTTGGAAGGATTTCTGACCATAACACTACAGACAAGAACCATTGGCTTCAGCTTATGTGCTGCACCCTTCCAGTTCTCATGTGTTCTAACTTAAATGTGGTCCACACATTGGAAGAAAGTACTGTGGGGTCAGAAAGTCATCAGAGATGACTTGGGGTTTGACAACTAGAGACTAAGTCTAATGTCAAGAGTGGGATAAGACTAGTTGACATAAGTCAACTAGAAGGAAAGTCAGAAGGCAAGTCAGAAGGGGCCAGAAGTCAGAATACAAAGAAGACTCAGAACTTAGTCAAAAGACTAGGTGGGATCTTAGCCAATATCTGGATTGGAGACTAGGGTACAGAACTTAGCTACTTAAATACTAGTATTGCTAGTTTTAGTAATGAAAATGGAAGTAGCAACAGTATGGAGATGAGGAATAATAAGAGTCCTTGACACATAATAAAAGTAGCAGAAGTGGAAGTGGAAATTTATGTGAGCAGAATTGTGCATAGTAGCAGTATTGTATAAGTATGAGTCATAGGATCAAGACAATAGTTTGGAGATAAGCAAGAATGGAAACAGGTGGAAATGGTTGGAAGCACATTGGAAGACAAGGCAGAATGTCAGTAAGGTGTTGGAAGAATTGTAGATATGACACAAGGACTTCACAGAAAGCCTTCACATTTGGAAGGCTTATATTTAGAAGGCTTATTCTGCTGATGTGCTTGAGTATAATACAATTATTTCAACTTAATATGTGCAATGGTAGTGAATAATGAAGCAGATCTAAATTATAACAAGCATTGGTGGTTTAATGAATGACCATGAATCACTGAAGTCTTCAACAAGTTATTGACTTCAGAATGGAGAGAATTATGAGGAGGAAGCTGTTGTTTCAAGTGCATAACTCAATCCAATATGTCAAGCAATGAAAAGCTGTACTGTTCCACAACATTGAGCAATTGGCAGCACTGCCAAAATCTTTAACAGAACATATGAAATATCTGACCTGGTTTTCAAGATGCCCAGCCTAAGAAAGTTGATGGGGTTTAGGTGAACAAGTAGGATTTCTCAACAGAATGATACTTAGGGAGGGCCTTGAAGCACAGAACTATGAAAGCTGCCAAAAAAATAAAAACCAGAATCATTACTATAACATACTAGGTCCGGAGATGAAAACCTGAATAAAAATTTGAATAAATCTTAGCGAAAGAAGAAAGTGTTCAATCAGCAGGATGGGTCTCCGGACGGCCAAAGGACTTCATATGGTGCTTCCGTTGTGATTTCACCGGCAGTGGTGTGTCGTCACCAACCTCTGTGCGGGATATTGACCGCTGCAGATATTGACCAATATTATCTCTTGTTTCGGGTGTCAAGGCAGTATTCGGGGCCGAGATGTCAATAGGGAAGGAGAAAGAACCAAGAGAAGGAGTGATCGGGGAGTGAGGAAGTTCGGATATCTTCTTTGTCGTATTCACAGAGCATGGCGCAATTACCCCGCTGTCGCTTTTACGCACATCCACTTGCAGACGCAGGTCTCCTACCTCCCTGCGCAGTTGTGCGACCTCCGAATTACCATAATCGTTTTGGTGCAAGCTTGTGACTTGCAGACGCATCTCGTCCACCTCCCGGCGCAAATCCAGGACTTCCGAGTGCGCGTTACCACTTTTACGGATTTTCGTCACTTGCTCACGCAAATCCTCCATCTCTTTGCGCAAACCTACGATCTCAGACTGACTACTACCGGATGCTTGCCTGTCGAAGACTTGAGAATGAGATTCTCCTAGCATCTTGCGAAGATCTGCTATCTGTGAACGTAGATTCTCCTGTTCTGTCTTGCACTCTTTCACTTCGACCTCCATGTTATCAAGACGGTCAAATAGCGAAACAACCATGGCGCTGCTGTCGATATTATTCAGAGATGCTCCATAGAATGGAAAGTCGGCACCAGAGTCTGTCGCCTTCCCCTTTCCTTTCGAGCTAGCTTCTTCTTTCTGCGCAGACTGCAGGATATTCTGGAGAGTGGAGAGCATGCTTGGCACGAGCGCCATCACTTTACGCACGGTATTCATATCTCCAAGAGAATACTGAGTCGAGCTGAGATTGATCAAGTTAATTTCTGTATGGTGACGGTCGCCTTGAATGTCCTCAGGATGCTCCCTGGAAGAAGCGTCCCTCATATCTATGTCTACGTGCACGGGTTCGTGCTTCAAAACCACTGGCACAGCTTCCTCGACCTTCCCCGTTTTGAGCCATTGGGATATCAACGACATTTGTGCTCCCCTGACGGCGTTCGTAGTTTCAGAGGAGGGCTGCATCTGCGGCTCAGGAGGTGGAGAAGAGGAGGGCTCTGGATTTGCGATAATAGAAGCAGCGAAGTTAACAAAAATTCCGTCGACACACGGCGCAATGCAAGGCAAACGTGATGCTTCGTGCTCGTTCGGGGGATCGACAATGGGTTCGATGGCATCTTCAGCCTCAGGCAAACCTTGGGTAGAGGAATTCGGGTATTCATCCCATGAACTCGACGCTGGTTCACAAGCTTTGTCTGCTTCGGCCGGGGGTGATGCATGCATAATGGACGATGGACATTCCTCCAACGGGTTCGAAGCCGCTGGTTCGTAGTCTTCATTCTCGGGTAACTGGGTTTCATAGGCCACCTTATTTGCTTGGGACCCCATGTCATATTCGTCCTCGTTTAGGTATTGCAGGGCAGAAGGCGAATGGGGTTCGCACTCGTCCATAACCTTAACATCCCCCGAGAGTTGCGATCCAGCTGCAAGTTCCGTCTCAGCTGCAAGTTCCCCTACGACTGCGTCTTCCTCTCCGCAAGGGTGGAGATATTTAGCAAGGGACACACATGATGTGCTCGAGTTCCAGCTCGAACTCTCATGCTCGGTCTCGTCAGAAGCTACAATTGGCCCTTCGACAATTGCCAAGTCCTCATCACAGCCGGGGGCGGGCTCCGCTGGATCTGGACTGATTTTCGGAATTGAGAGGCGCGGATAAGGTTCATATCGAGGGCTCTCGCGCATGGAGGTATCGTCTGCGCGCCGCTTGGAAAAATGCAGCTTCTTTATACGCACAGGCAACCTCGAATTGCCGTGAGACATTGCACGGTCTTCGTGCTCCTGCTCTGCCCCGTCAGACATAGGTGAAATTGAAGTATGTGAAGGGTCTGAGAGAGCTTCAGATGCAATTAACGGAGAAACAGGGCGCGTTAGAGCCTGATCGTCGATATGCATGTGAGCGACCTGCTTCTGCCCCCTCTCAAATTCGTACGTGGACCACGGCGACATCGGAAAGTGGTCCTGAGACTCTCCTTTCAGGCGGCTGAGAAGATTTTGAGCCTCATCCACGCACTCCTGCTTGACTCTCCGATGCTTTTCTTCGTAGTCCCCCTCGCCGTGCGCGCGGCCAGCGAGATCGCTAGCGGAGGCATTTGGCATGGAGCTCGCCAATATCGCGACCGAATTCGCACGGACGTATACTTCGTTGTTCCAAGACACCCGCTCACCCTCGATGACGAGCCCGCATTGTAACTGCTGGACGGTGATCCCGGAATCGATCTCTTCTTCGGTGAGGTGGAATCCATAATGGCCTTTAAGTGCCTGTTTTCGCCAGTCTGTTTTATCGAATACAAACTGTCAGCCCACAAGAGATACTTGCAAATGAGAAGAATTGCGTACTGCGCCTGATCACATCTGTTTCATACTCGTCGTTCTTGAATTCCATCCAAAATGCCTTCGCATATTCCTCCCGATTCAGCATCCATCCCCAAAAATAGCGCGTTAAAACCCGATCGAACATCTGTGACCTCCATCTCTTGGACAAGCCCATCGACTTCCGACGCCTCACTGCGATGCGCGCAGAGTCGAGAAACGCAGTGCACAGCCGTGAGAGATTGAATATGTCGAACTTGTACCTGGCCCATTCGTCCGTGGGGAGTGGGTGCTTCGACGTGAGCACCAGCCGAATCGATTCCCACAGATACTTTGCAGCGAACATGAGCGGGATACGATATCCAACGGGGATCACGGTGGTACTGCCATCCATGCTCGTGATGATCGTGAAATGACTGCTGGCGTCATCGTCGGAGGGAGGAGGCGGAACGGAGAAGGAATGCTGCTGGATGGTGCGGAGGATCTGCGCTTGGGACAGTGTTTCAGGATAGATGAACTCCAGCTCTGCTGGATGCCTCCAGGAGATATCATCGTTAGCGAGAGAGAGGCTGCTGCCCCTCGGCTTCCGGTCAACATCGGCAGGTCCTCCGAGGGCGCTGGAGGCCGAAATCGAGACAGGATGATGCGGAGGAGGGGGTTTCGGGATTCGTCCTGAGCGTCGTCGAGCAGATGTGGACTTTTCTACGGAAGAGTTTGCGCGGGGCATGGTGGGAGTAGAGTTACAAACGTTATCGAACTGAGATGTGAAAGTTTGCGGGGTAAATAAGGGCTAAATAATCAGTACAACCGGCAGCGATTGAACAGATTGAAAATATTTACAAGACTCTCTCTGCGAGAAAATGAGTATGTCCAAAAAATCCAGGAAGGCGTCGAGCTAGATTCGAGAGCGTCGGATAGAGAAAACGATGTCAACGAGAAGAGGATGACACATCAGCTTGTCAACCCGATCCTCAATTGACTCAATACCTTATTAGCATACGGCTTGTACCGACACGATCTCCTCCCTTTTCAACTTCACATTGGGAACCTCTTACTCTCTCTCATCTCTCTCAGATATACTTCATGCTCATGAGGACTCCCGAGGATGTGAAAGAAGTATTAAATCTAGCGCAATCGGCATGTGCCATCGATGAGGCGATAAACGATCCACTTCTTTCCATTAAGTGATCTGCTTTCATCGGCCTGCTCACGCCGTCCATCGTTCACGTTCCCTATCGCATAACGATAGTCTAGTACACGATATGTATCTCGGATGAAGATGCAGGTCTTGGAGGATCAAGAAATTTGGACAAGGGCTGCCAGAAGTGTCCGGGCAACTGTTCATTGGTATGTATCACATACACGCGCGCCTGCTCACCTTTTTCAGATGAATTTTTCTCTATATACCTTTTTTTTTTTGGCGCTAACGGTGCAGACGTTATCCTCAAGTCCAAGATATGAGAAATGGAGCTGTTTAAAATGCCAATCCCCTGCGATTTGAGCCCACGTTCGAGCCACGTCATCGATCCATCACCTACGTCAACCCAGCGGGGTAACATCCACAGCAAGAAAGGCGGCTTTATATCTGTGGTCAATGGCGAGCGTATGCTAGAACTCATCGTTGAGAGTGTGCTGTTATTCAAGTCGTGTTGCTCTGGAATGAGCAGCATCGAGAAGTTTTCATGACGCCTTTTATCTCCGGTACGAAACACCGTCCATCTACTCTAGGAATGTTTTCAAGACCTGGATTTATCTTTAGTTTCGGACTACGCTCTGGATGATGCCGTGCGTTTAAACCTCGGTGTATATTTCAAACTCTTTCCCCCTTGGAGCTCCACGAGTTCCATGCAGATTATGGTATCTTGCGATCGGACCAAAGTTTATCGGCTTAAGCAGTGCAGTGCTCGCTTCGCTGGCAATCTTATCATCCTGGTCACAAAGCCTTATGTATAACGTTATAGTGCAGCCTCATCCCATGTCGTCCCCATTCTCAGTTTGGCAACGTAACTGGGATATATAACGCACTGTATCGTGCCTCACTGGCAAGGCCACATCATCCCTCAATGAATCCTGATGTACCCCAACCATTACCAATAACGTATCCTCGTCATATTCAGCTCACTTCAATGAGTTGAATTGTTTACAGACCGTATGTTAGCCAACCTTGATGGCTTGCAATGGGCACCCAAGGAGCTGGATTGTTCTATTTCAATGTAAAGCTTGTCATCCTATCTGGTGAGATGCAATGATTGTGATGAACAGTGTATATGTTCATGTTCTTTATTTCTATCACTTTTCTACTGGAGAGAATCCTCAATGCGAACTTAGTTTCATTGTCCAGACACTCGATAGCCTTCATCTCTCAGTTCCAAGCTTTCGAAAGCGATGATTCCGGACCTGCTCTTGTGCATTTTCGACTACTGGCCTCGCGATGATTCGGCTGAGTAGTCCCCTCTGCTCAACTGGCTAGCTTATCAACACCGTTGGGTCATAGGTGATTTTCTATTCATATGCGGATGATTCCGTCTCTCGTTACTTTCTGAAGTCATCTTGGACTGCGTGCGTCTTAGATCCATTGTCATCCGTCTGTGTGGGGCAACCGCGGCTTGTCTCCCGTAGAGGATCACTTAACGGTCTATGTACGTCCAACTGTAGTAGGATTGGATCGCTGATGGCTGGAGAGAACATATTGATAAATGGTCCATGTTGATGTGCGGAACTCTACACTGCAATCCCTACTTTTCAATATGAAGTATGTCTAATCATTCTCTTCCGCATACTTATTCACCAACAAGATGATACTATAGGATATGGAGGAGGACGATGGCACCGTACGGCACGTCGAAGGTCTCATAGATTTTGCGCGGTGCTTTGCGTTGAGCTACCTCATGGCCGGTAACACCGAGCGCCTCGCCATAGCTGTTGCGCTTGTACAGTATTGCGTCGGGGAACTTCTATTTGGCCATCCCACCGCCATCTCAGCAAGGATCATTTTCGTGAAAACACTCCTGGACCTTTGTCTTTGCTGTTTTTGAAGTAGAGGACATTGATTATGCTCTCTCCCTTGGACGTAAAATCATTTGAGTGGCACCTAATTCTCAACGCGCCAGATGCACCCTCTGTTTAGCTGCAGCGCGGAGGTGTCGCGTAGTCCATATAACTCCAGGAGTTACAGGTATCCTGGAGGAGCCGATATCACTGTGAAACCATGTGCTTCATGTGGGATGTCCCACTCTCGCCCTTCGCCATGTGTTCATATTCAAACTAGCGAAGTCCTTCCGAGACAGCTACAATTTTCACCTGATCGACCGAAAATCATTGCTCACATTATTGAGCTTTACACAAACTGTGCAGAACCGGGAAATAATGAACTGGTAATCACTCGGTCACAAACACTTGTCAGGTTGACGGTTGCTGTATTTCGCCAATTTAAATATTTCTCCAGTATAGAAGCCTTGGACCGTGCTATCTCCTAGCAACCATGGACATTCTGAGTTTTCTCCTCACTGAAGGGATGCCATTTACTGTTTGCCATGGGACCCCCTAACCCAGGCAAATTCTCAAGCTCCTGTCATGATTTGGATGACTCAATCGAAATCCATAGGATATCAGAGATTTTCTCAGCATTACAATGCGAAAGGTGCCTCGACATCTCGCATCAAGCTTGAAATTACATTTCTAGATTTCCGAAAGGGTTATTTTGGGTAGCATCCATGTGGGTCGAGAAGGTGGATTCCCTTCATGAGTCTGCATTGGAGGCATATGAAATGGCTATTGGATTTCTTCCTCGTCTGGAAGATTTTTGCCTAAGTACGCCTTGAAGCCATGAACTCAAGGACTAGTAGGGAATGCAGCCACTTGTGCTGTGAGAGAGGGTTGTCTCGAAAGCGCGGACAAAATTGCAATTGAGAAGGAAGAGGTGCCCCTCCGAAATCTTAACCAAGAATGTCTTAGGAGGGTTGGCCAAATCCAAAATATAACCTGATTTGAATACTTCTTCCTTCCTCTCAGATTTATATTTCTCTAAGAAGCGGGTGGATACGGGCCTATCATCATCCTCAACCCATCCGCTTCCCCTGTTGATGCCTTGGTTTTAACAGAGATTGAGGTTCGAATGGTTTCGCTTCCAAAAATGAAAAAGCGCAGGGACTAGTACAGATGGTCCGGGGTGCTGTAGCATTAGGAGGAAGGAAGAACTTTGTACCCAAGGAAACACGTCACAAAGTTCAAAATATCGTTGATTCTACGGACTCGTATCGCACATAGGATCGTGAATTTCTAAGTGCGGTCCGAATTTCAGATAGGCCAATTTCGAACCCACATTCCATGTTTCAAATGTTCTTGGCGTACTGTGGGACAGAATCGTAAAGCCTGTTCTATTGGCTTTAAATATGTCGACGGTACGTTTTCTGCAATTCACCTGCTTTGAAAGTATTTCCGGACCTTTATTTATTGCAGGAAATTCCAACAGAAACTCCTTGTATCCAATGTTGTTCGACTGGACCACTAGCGTTCCTGCCGCAAGAGACCATCACAGCATGAGAAGCCAATGCGTGGTCAGTTATGTTATCTCCCTCTATGTACCACAATTTGAGTACTCTTGGCGAGGGAAGATGACGTTCTTTGATCTCTCTGGAAATACTGGGATCGTCAGCATTCATTGATACTATTTTAAATCATCGGCCAAACGTAACAGTTGAACACTTTGCCTGTCACGAACCGCAAAAATCAGGTAATTCGCTTGAAAGTGCCTTGCTGGTTGACGGGGAAGAGCTCAAGACTTTGCAGATCCTTCAAAAACCTCTGCCAGATGGCTCCCTTGCCTTATTATGGGTCTGCCAGACAGTAAAGGGTGCTATCGACATCCATGATGGGGCTCTGCAGCTCGGCACAGCCCTTATTTTCGCTGGTTTCAGAAGTGTACTATGTAGTAAATTAAACTAATTGCATGTTAAAGCATTGCTCAAAACTTTCGACAGGAATATTAATATCGCGGACGAAGACGGGCCGCAGATTGCTGACGCATTTTATGAATATCTGACAGTTAAATCAGATCATATGGAACGAAAATTTGATCTCGATTTTCCCATGATACACTGTTGGGGCCCAAATATTTTGCACTGTACAAAATAATCCATTTTGCGGCCTGTAAAAATTGTGTAATTTCCTTATAAGGGAATTTCCCAACTTTTGCGTGATGCAAAATTGATCATTTTGCCCAAATTTTGCCTGTTGTTAAACGTTAGTAAAATTTTGTCATGCGAGGATGTGTTTTACGTCCCGCAAAATATTTGATCCCCAGCAGTGATATCTCCTGATCAACTGAAGCACTTCATTTTGCCGTGCAGACATTGTGGGAAAGCGGGGCATCGTTCGCTCGTTGGGTTCCTTACATCCACATAGCAAGGTGAAACTGTATATTCACTCATTCAATCTCATTACATCGAACGGTTTATTCTTCTCCCACATAATTTGTATGACCACGATCTTCAAGAAATCCCATTTTGTGCTCTGGTGGAAAGACAATGAAAACCCGAGTCCGGGCGGGGCTAGAGCCTAAAGATGCCGAAGTCCGGTTCAGGTCCGGTTCGGGCAGTTTTCTGGGGAACCTGAACCAGAACCAGACCCATATACTCAAAATTTTCCGAACGTGAACCGGACTTGGGTTCAGTACAGGTCAGGTTCGATATAGGTTCAGTTCAGGTTCGGACCACGTCTGAATAGGTTCGATTTTTTTGATATATATGGTAATTACACAGAAGAAATGAAAATATTTAAGTGCTGGACAAGGCTGAAGAAGCCTGAATGCCAACCCGAGCAAAGTCATCTGCATGTCATTGAGCTCATCGAGCGTTACAAATCACCTGTTCTCGGGCTTGAAGTTATCAACGTTCACATTTGTACATGTTTTCGCCATTTGCAGTTCACTAAATGTGTCGGCAACCAGTTGACAACGACACTTGAATAATGCTGATGGTACGAGGCAGTTAGCCTATGAATTTACAAATCCACGGAGTGTACACTATAACTACTTACAACTTATACACCATAGACTTGGGTTCTAGCATATTCTGAGATATTTATATCTCTGAGTGGATGCTTCTTACTCAATCTCCAACACCTCCCTAAATTCTAATTGATAAAATTGATAAAAACATCACAAGTAATTCTGCCAGAAATTACAATATATTTGTTCCAAATATGGTAATTCTCTCAAGTTCGAACAAGTCCGGACAGGTTCAAACCAGGTTCAGTGAAACATTGATACTTATTAACCTGAACCAGACCTGCTCCCTTTTAGGAGAACTTGAACCGAACCTGGACCAAACCTAGGTCCGGTTCAGAACCGGTTCTTTCAGGTACAGAACCGGACAACGGCATCTTTACTAGCGCCTGGACAACAACGCACAACATGTGAGCATTACATAACCCCAGTGCGAGTCAAACGCCCTCGAACGTCGCCAATGACGACCTCGTCGGAAGTTCAAAGCTGGCACAATCAACCCTTGAGCTCAACATCGACATAATCCTCGCTTTTTTACATTAAGCACACTTGTTTTGATTCATGGACCTAGTGAAAGTCCCATTCTCTGGTGCAATTGCTATTAAGAGACCGCCCTACCAGTTACTCGATGCTCGATGAACAGCATGGCAGCCTGTCTGGACGCGATAAGTCCACCAATAGTGGATTCATGCAGGTGAGTTCTGAAGTACGGGATTATTGGTCAGCCTAGCTACATTCACTCCTTGCCGTAGCCATACGCTGTTCACGACGGGAGGCAAGGGAAGCCGTGGAGTTTTCAACGTCTGCATGTCAATGGTGCGTCCTACGACTCTTCTTCCTGATTTTTCTCCAGTGCTAACCATACGACCTCGGTTCAGTAGAGCCACTCACGCTGTCGGTTATCCTCGGAATCACAATGCGCGACAGAATCCTTTTTTCTGAGTGTCAACGGGCCTCAGGCTGTTAACTGTATGGAGCACCTTCGCTGCTTCGACCTGAATAGAAGTGGATTCCGGAGAGGATTCGGGAAAGGACCGACCCTCTGCGCTGGCTCAACGCTCGGATCCGCATTCACTATATGAACCATCCTATACATCCATTCCCGAAACATGCAAGTGCTGAAGTGTACCGGTTGTCCGCTAACTGGTCCTCGCTTGCAAGCAGTCGGGCATCGCTATAAATGGGCCCGAGGATAGCATGCAGAGCTCGATGGCGTAGGGGTGTCGATTCCATACCAACAGCGCTATGCGTGGCGGGCTTCTACGCGGCAGGGTGCAGGCGTCTGCTGTCGTTTTAGGCCCCTCGATTACGATGTGAGTTTCGTCGTGACGCGCCTCGCATTAAGATTTCATAGTCCCTGGGCGGATCCAAAGGATATCGTCACATTCTTCCTGGCCCTCCGGATCAACCTCGATATCCCTGGACTCGTTTCCATTCCCGTGCTCCCCTTCATAGTCGTCCGTACCACACGAATAGCCTGCGAAATCTGAAGCCGACACACCTCCTGTGTCAGCGGCACAAGTACCACGTTCGGAGCCACACGGGGCTGGTGTTCGATTCTGCTCGTGCGTCCACATCCGTTGCCCCGAAGATGTGCTGGTGTTCTTCCTAGCCCTTTCGAGCATCATTTACTCGACCACCTTCCCATGCACTTCACATTCATACGTTTTGTAACTGCCTGTTCTGATCGCACCCCCTGCATTTATAGGAGTATGCAGGGCTCGTGGGCCGGCGGGACGCTACTATCCCGCTGGTCCAGAGCAGGATGCGGTATCGCTTCTGCGGATTCTTCCTCAATATGTGCGAGCACATGCTACCCCTGGATACCTTTCATCTTTCTTTCACCTTGACCTTACCGCTCGAAGCCACACTCTTCTACCGCCTCGCTGCCGTCCTGATCGTTTACACCCATCCTGCTTACTCTCTTCCCCGGAGTTTTACCAGGTTATGCAGCTAGAGGCGGCAGTGATTACCGATGGGTGGCTGGAGTTCACACGCAGACGTTCCCTATCGAGACTTCAGGACTGACGAAGCACGCTTGACCCTGAACTTGGGCTTTCAAGGCGCCTACATGGCGGATATCCCTTAAAGCCTCCTGCATGCCGAAGCAAAGCCACCAAGCGATCCCGGCTAGAGTTCAACAGCGATGTCGCGGTTTGGCCTATGTCGTTTTCGATCACATGTATGTGCGCTAGACGATTAGATGAGGGCGTTCGCGAGCGTGCTTGTGAAGTTGGAGAGGAGTATGCATTGTGATATGTCTTGCTGGTATGAGACGAGATTGCATTCAATCCCAATGCTTGGGACCGAGTTCCCTCCATCTTCAGTTGAGATAAGACCCGTCTTTTACCAGGAAGTTCTCATGTACGCGATGTAGTACTGCGGGCAAGTAGCTTTAGTACTATTCAGGCTTAAGCCCTCACGCTGCCTCGCAAGTTCCTTTGGATTCTTCGTGCACACCTATCTTCATTACATCTCTCTTGGCCCTCTCCGTCACTGCCATCCCTCATTAGCTGCCGTCACCCCCGGCGCGTCCATTGTTGCGCTCAATATTGAACACTTTCGCTCGCATTCGTCACCCCACGATCCCTGGTGTCGTTGAGGGTCAGTGGACGCTGAGTACTAAAGCACCTCTGGCGATAGTGATGCATCCACCACTGATTCTGCCCATACTCACTGGCATGTTAGGACTCTTGTCATTGTAATCATCGAGCTTCTACGCATTGTAGATGGTGACTATTAGACACCTTGTGTGGAGCCACAGAGGAGCCACAGAGCCACGTGGCCATTTATTTGTAGTGCGCAAACAACGGGTGTGGCTCCATTATGGCTGCCTCGTGGTTGCATCGCGTTTTCGACGTGTACACGTAGAAGATCGCATAAAGTTCTCTTTCACACTGCGAAGTCGGTGAGTTTCGTTCAGTCTTTTTGCGTGTCTAGTTGCGTATCGTGGGCATTTGGTTTAGGTGATGTCAAGCCACGGACGCGGCCACAGAAAATCCACACGCGTTGTTTGCGCACTACAAACAAGCCACCACATGGCTCTGTGGCGTCTCTGTGGCTCCGCGCAAGGTGTCTATTGTCGATCATCGACTCATTGAATGACGCTCACCATCGACATATGTAATCGTATAAGAAATGATATAGAAGATGTGGTCAATGCCATGCTTTCGTCGGATTTGTTATGGTCGGAGAGGCCGTCCAGGATAAGAGACTCCAGAGAGAATGTCTATCGATGGCATGAATGATGACATTAACAATGACAGTGTGGCGCCATTACTTACGTGGTGTCTTGAGTGCTCAAGCGCTCAAATCAACACTCAAACTGTCGCCCCTTGCAAATAAGAGCCGTTATCTTCCGCTTACTCTCGTTCGACTGGGTCACCGCTCGCGAGCATCGAACTAATTCTTGTATCGATGCTTGTACGACTCAGCCATCCTACCACTTGATCTCCAGCCTTCAGATCTCCGTCGTTCTGTGCTCGTTTCAGAATCAGTTTAAAGAGGCAGTTTGAAAGAGAAAGTTTTGAAATTACGTTTGCAAATCCTTTATTCTATGAAAGCCGTGGTTTCTCGCCAATGGCTTTATATGCTAGTATTGCACCTCAGTTATATCTTATCATTGTACGTACCAAGGAACTCTTAGATGATGTCTTACTGCATGCAGGTAATAACATCCAGCTGCTTTATGCGCACTGAGTCTCCTTCATGGTTGCCTAAGAATAAATGACCGGTGCCCTTGCAGTACTGGTTCGTGCTTCGAGGTGAGAGCGCCCGCATTATGTCCCAGATGGCCTACTTAATCACTATCAGATAGATACCGAGTCCCGTGAAGTGGGTTCACCGAAAAGACAACTTTCTCTCATCGCGGCATGAATAATCATAGTGAATTCAGCTGTAGCTTGGCACATCTGCCACTCATGCTTCATTCGCAATACAAGTACATTGATAGCACATAATAATAAGGGGCTATTATGTTTTCGGATAGTTTGTCGTCATAATTTGGGGATTGTGAGTTTCCCGAAAATATCATTATCTGATCTGTTCTCACTGCCTGCTCGCAGCATGTCACATACACAAATATTATCGACTCAGGGGACGCTTCTATGTCAAAGTAGGCTCCACATAGCGCGATATTCTTCACTACATTCGCTATTCTACCCACCCCCTTTTTAGTAGAAGAGTCGAAGAAGCGGAAAATATTACCTCGTGGGATTAGCGTGTTCGTTCATCTCGCCTATTCCGCACATGTTCCTATGGCTTCCGCGGCTTCGTATGCATCCCTTTCATCGTCCACTGCTATCCTATGCTGCGGATTTCTCTGAATAGCCAACCGCTGTAGTAATACTTGAGTTTCAGTCTTCACTTCTTCAGATACTTATAATCCTTATTAACGCGTTCAATTCTCCGCAGAACGGATGTTTCATGGTCAAAACTTCAAAGGCCTCTTATATAATGGAGGTGTGAACCATTCTGTAGATTTCCTTTCAACGAGGCGTTTAGGCGATTCTGTATATATTCCGGTCCTCGCGCCCTATGATCCGGATCAGCGATTTTCATTTTCGAACTATTTCCACAGGATGTATGTCAAGATATCGTCATATACGGGGATTGTTCTTACCTCGACCTGTGTCGTCGGTTGACTAACATTACCCACGAACTGTCTGTGTACATACTTCTCTGTCAACCCGCTCCACATAACGTACTCCCGTTCTGCGAAAACGCCATTCCATTATATCTGATTCGGTTTGCTTTGATGTAACTGTTCAATCCTGTATCAATGCTGATGCAAACTCTCGTAGATCAATCACACCGCATAAGCAAAGACAAAGTGGTCGAGATCACTCTCCAGTCATACTCTAGGTTATGAAGATATGCATAAAGGCTTCATGTATTCTACATGCCTGTAAGTAATCGCGCCTTGAAAGGCCAATCGTTGACGGAATTCTTCAGTTATAGCGCAGATCATCTTCTTTCCAGAAATAAACCGGGGCTGTATGTTCAGTTCTCATGACATAACTTACACTATTTTTGTGTCGTCAACAGATAAAATTTCCTGCCTCGTGAAGGGATGAATTAGCGCGTTTATGGGCACAGAGAAGCTAAGGATGGCGCGTTCTCTTTCGTTCATCACCACCTAAAGGATCCGAGAACATGCAAAGTCATAGTGCAATGAATTTCAACAAGGGTTTCTAATGCTCGTCTCTCCAGCTTTGAAGAATACCGAAATCTTTCTTCAGCCCACTTGGTGGCGAACACGAAATTTAATCCATAAAATTTTCGGCAGCGGTGTCAGGCACTGCACCATATAAATGGCATTTTTAGATCCTCTTAATGAACCCAGGTAATGTATTATTTTTCTCAGCGGACCCATTATCATCATTGCATTTGTGGAAGAGCTTCCAGAGGCTATGCGATAACAAGAAAGGCGTCATTTCCTTCTGACGAATTATTGTCACAAAAAGACGCAAGCATTCCACAAATACGCACCGTAGAAACGTATAAAAGCTTGTGGACTCGAGCTGTATCGACCAAGCAGCAACAGCAGCTCTCATTCCAACTAAGAATCATCATCTAAACAAACAATATGTTTGCCTCCCGCATCTTGTTCTCTATCCTGTCCATTGGTGTTCTCTCTGCGGCTGCCACGCCCGCTCCCGTCGTTGTAAAGCGAGCGGATACCACTGACGTTCTGGCCGTCGTCACCAACCTGAAGGATAGTACCGACACAATCCTTCCTCAGATCGGTATGCTTCGTGCGGTATATCTATATCAGCCTATTACTGACCAGAAGTATCTATTCATTTTGATAGACTCGCTCGTCGCCACGAACTCGGCCACCCAGTCCAACATCTCCCCCCTTCTTGCCCAGCTTACAGCCGCATTCGGAACGGCTTCTTCTTCGTTCTCCGCTCTTCAGGGAAACGTAGATACTAGCTCTGGTCCTTCCCAGTCCCAGGTCGCCAATGAATTCGCTCCAATCGTTTCCGTAAGTAAACTTCTACCTTTAGATTGCTAATTATCTGAAACGAGTCCGGGGCAGAAAACTGCCACTAGCCTCAACAATCTGAAGAAGCATCATCCCGAGTTTGCCCCTCTGTTCATCACCTTTGGGATTGATGCAGCCATCCATACAGTCTTAGTCGGATTGGACATTCTTCTTGTCGGCGTTACGGTTCTTGTCAGTAGTCTGTAAGTATTCTCGAGGCTTAAGGATCATAATAGCCACTCAGTTGTTTACTGTTGTTTTTCCTAGGTTGGTCGATGTCGCTGTTATCCTCAACAGTCTCGGCTTCACTCTCACTCTGGGTCTCCTTGGCCTTTTGGGTATTTTGGGTCTTTAGTAATCTTGCTATGTTGCAAACCTGCAGTGAGAGAATGTCGGATATACGACGGATTTCTGGCTTATTAGTTCCTTTTGCGATTTTTCTTTTGATTGGAATATGTTTCGAGTAGCACGGCGAGATCTATTATGTAGCTGTTGAGTTTGAATGAAGAGATATGTTGTTTATTCAGATGCATATGGCAGTACTCTTTGCCAGGTTCTAGCGAAGGCAGAATTTCAGGTATTTGAATCAGAGCGATTCCATGACATTTCATGGAGACAAATGCTGATATTGCTTCTCTCCATGGACTAGGCAACAGAACTATTGGAATTTCATGCAAATCCAGTTTACGGTTGCATTATGGGTGCGATTAAAATAGTCAATTAGAGTGATCGCGGTGCATCATATCATGTGACATGACATTGCGGTGATCAATATCCGTGTTGCAGTACAAACTAGATCATAATACAGTCATCCACCAGCACTTGTCACGCCAAATCACTATGATTCAAATACAGGTATGGGGAAAATATGCCAAAATCACAAAAATATTTGTAAACATGGAAGAGTATCTAGAGCACATAAAACAAGAACAATTAATGAGATAAGTTCATATTGGATTGCCATATGAATTTTTTTGGAGAGCAGGTCGATTTAGGGCATTCCTTAATCGGTGTTACACGTGATTTTCCTGTGTTGGTGATCGAGCCAATGATCACTCCGACCCTTCATCTATGTCATCGCTCCCCCTCTGTGCTAGTATCTCTGTGGTCCGTTTTAGCTTCGCTCGCAGTGATGGGCTCTCAAACTGCTCTGTATCTTTTTTTCCTTCAAAGACAGGATTTGGAATGGATTTCATTGTTGGTTTGCGCAGCGCCTTCAGCAGTGGTCCCATTTTCAGTTTCTGTTCCTTAAAGTCTTTGAGCTTCTTCTCTGTTTTTGCCTTCTCTCTCTGTGCTATCCACTCATCTATCTTATTGAAATACCACTATCTCTGCCTTTTAATCTTCACCTTCTGTTTCTCTTCTGAATTCTTCCACTCTTTCAATGCCTCCTTATAGGTCTTGGATTGTCACAGCATGGCATACACCACCATTATCCTTTCATTGGACATGTGCTTCTTCCTCATGCTTTTGCTTTCCCAGAAGGATGTTTCAAGTAGTTTTCATTATTTTATAACATGAGATACACAATGAAAGAGACATGAGTGCAAAATATGGAGCTAGTAAGATTGCAACTTGTTCAAGAATTTTCAAATTGAACAATTTCACTTTCAGAACACAACTTATAATATAAATTGCATATATATGCATAATTTTATGATTTACTTACATCTCAGGCATGTAGCATATATTTACAAATTTGATTTACAAAAGATTTGAAGATGATAGGCACAGTAGTTGGCTCTGTAAAGGGAGAACAATGCTGGAACATAACAGTGACTGATTATGATGGTGGATGACTATAGACATGTAGCTAGCACATTTGAGCCTAAAAAAAATACCAAAGCACACATGTCATCTATAAAACTATCCTCACATATTTATGAATTTAAATAGAAAATGAATAAAGAGGAATAATCCAGAAATGATGTAGCAATAGTTGTCTGCTTATGTGATACTTGTGATATTTGATCAACCTGAATGTGGGGCTCATAGAAGCAGGGTCCCACCAAGCTGCATCCACAATGGAAATATGGCACTGTATGATCACTGCAATATTATTTCACCTGGTGTGTTGCACTGCAATCACTCTATTTGCATATATTTCACATTTCTTGACAATTCTAAGCATGAAAACATTAACAGTCAAACCAGAGAACTGGAGGAGTAAAGTGTATTAATGAGATGTTATTGATAGCTGCTTAAATGCACCCCATTTCCCCAAAATACTGCACCTTCTCAGCTATGACTATGTCCACTGTGTGAGAGACTCAATATTGTTGTTGTCATATCCCTATACAATGCAGCACACACCATCTCTGGACCATTTCCAATCAATCCCAACACTTTCCTGACTCTCTGCTGATCTCTGGGTTTACTCAGGTTTACTCTGGTCCATTTCCATTTTTGCATTTATTATGTTTCAGCCACAGACACTATCCTTTTTGTAGTATATTCCTTTGCATTAACATTCAGTTTGTACTTCTTGGTCTTTGTCATATGCTCTCTTTCCTTTGACCCACTTACTTCTCCACTTCACTAGTATGTTTTAAGTACTTTGCATATTTACTCGGGTTACTTAGATTCTTTAGTATTTAAGTACCTCAAATGTATTGTAGTAATCATCCTCAACCATCTTCACTTGTTTACTCATCTCTCATCATTGTATTTTGCACTCAACAAGATCTCTGGTCTCCAGAGATCCCTCCTGACCAAATCTTTGGTCAGGAAGTTGAGTATCAAATATCCTCATCCCTGAATCAGCCCACTCATAGTCATCTGTAAATTGGACATTAGGAATGAAGGGGCACAGGAAAATTTGCATGGCAGCTTGCATGCATTGCATGTGCTTGCATGTGCTTGCACACAGTTGCATGGCATGCAGCCTGCATGCATAGAGGATTAGTGTGCACTTGTGTGAGATGTAGTAGCATTTTTTCACACTTGTGTGAGCTTGGTTAGTTCTTGCATGCACTTATTTGAGTGCACCTTGAGTTGGTAAAAAATGGATTTACTGCCCCATAAGGGAGTTTAGATCACAAAATAAGTATCTACATCAAGCTCAGAAGGGCTCTAAGTAAATCTATATATGTGTATATTACATCTTCTGCTTCTTGGCCCTCCTTTTTGGGTATGGTTGCTATTAGCAGAATGTAGAATTGATGTCGCTATTATGGTGATGAAGCCAAGTGATAAGCTCAAGGTTGAATTTGGTGGTTTGGTATTTCAGGGTTTGGCATAAGACACACTTCCTAGAGTATAGGACAGTTGTCGAGTTGCTAAGTCACTGTCTAAGTGAAGCTTAGGTTCCATGAGCCTCTAGACAGAGTCTAAGAGGTTTGAGTTTGTCAAGGTTCCAAGGGATTGGAGTGAGGATGTCACAAGGCTGTATATTTGCCTAGGTCAAGCTGAGGAGCAAGACCAGAATACAAAGGTCTACTTATAGTAAAATACAATGGTCTGTGTGTGTCATACTAAGTATAACTATTGTTCCTGTTGGCTAGTCTAAATATAACTGTTCATGTGATAATCATCTATTTAAAGAAAAGAAAGTCACATAGCAGGTACAAGTCACAAAGTAAAGAATTGTAACAGTCGCAGCCATGACAACTGGGTGCAACACAATTCTCTTGCAATTCCCATGCTACAGAAAATCTGCAACACTTGACTTTCTGTTGCATTTGTATCATGCTCTGTAGCAACAGCACTGAGTCAGGTCTTAAATTAAGAAATCTTTTTTTGGATGGAGATAATTCCTAAGCACCCAAATTGTTGATCAAAGATTGGGTAGCCATCACACCACAACACAGTTTCCCTCATCACAGGCAATGCTGCAGTAATTATGCATAAAACTACTCTCATTAGAGTAAAGTGCATTTTTCAAAATATACTTTAACTAGAGTAGTTGTTATGCATAACCATGATGCATAACTGCACTCTCATGCATTTTAAACACAATCTTGGTGTGGGAATCTCATTTATTTTATGGAAAGTCATGCATAAGAGATTTCCTTTTACAGAATGGATGATATACTTGTACTTAACATCTCATCAGCATTCAGAGATGGACTCTTGGTCATGCTTCCCCCCACCTATTTAATAATGTCTCCATTTGAGGCCATAATAACAGTGTTTGTGAAGTTTGAATGGAGGATGAATGAACTGCAAATATTTCTTGAATTATACATTTGGTGATTACATAATGCTTTTACAAAATGGTTAGTGACCAGAGTAGTGTTTTGCAAAATGCCTTCTCCTAATCATAGAGTATTGCAAGAATATTTTGCATAATATTATTTTTGCAAAATGGCTACTCTAATTAGATCAATATAATGCATAATATTATTTTTGCAAAATGGCTACTCTAATTAGAGCAATATAATGCATAATATTATTTTTGCAAAATGGCTACTCTAATTAGAGCAATATAATGCATAATATTATTTTGCAAAATTGCTACTCTAACCAGAGCAATATTATGCATAATATTATTTTGCACAATATCCAAGTAAAAATGGTTGGTTACTAGAGTAGAATTATGCAAAAAGCCTCCTCCTAATTAGACATCACTAGCCTTACATAATATTAGAGTAAAATAATAGAGTAATATTTTGCATAATGGCTACTCTAATTAGAGTATATTTTGAAAAATGTGTTTATTCTAGTAGAGTAATGTTATACATAATCACTACAGCTTCAGGTGCTTGTCCCCAAGAGCAGTGAGCCCATCATTGGCAATGGTGAGCTAATGCTGATGGTCAAATTCTTGACCACAAGCTAACACACCTTTACAATCACATTTTAACTATAGAATAAAAGTTCTGTCAGTAGTTTTTTCACCCAAGTTATATCTACATTGTGTGTTATTTACAATGGCAGGATGAGAGGTGGTTGACAACAAGGACTATTCAGTGTTGGTGTCAGTGACTTGAGAGCACAGCACAGTCTAACCTGTCATCAAAATCAAAATACAACCTTCCAAGATCTGCAAGGTGATTAAACAGCACAGGAGGCCATCAAATAAATTGAAATTCAGTTGAGCTTGTGGCAAGTGTAGTGAGGTCAATTGTAGCAGGGTTGTTTTGCTGTCAGAGTTGATCAGAGTTGAATCATGACAGCCAGCTGTGGCAATTGTTAAAAATAGTTTCATGTTGCAACTGCAATGTCAATTCTGCATTCTGCAATTGTTGTTCATACATTATTGATGTGAAAGGGAAGGAAGCAGACACAAGTCATCCCTCAATTATCCATTTTTGGTGAAGTGCCTCAACAATGATCTCTCCAGCTGTCACATACCATTACAATGGTTGGTGAATGTGTGATATTGAGTTGCATATATAGCCTGGGAACACCTATGACTGT
>JASFDD010000248.1:0-31096 GCA_036937055.1 Nidula microcarpa | reverse complement strand
TGCTGGATACTATTGATAACTTGCCACAATAATGCATATCTGGTTCTTTTCTGAAAGTCTTGCTATGGTTCCTTCATGAACTTGGTGTAACAAATGTTCCTGCCTTTGACAAACTCCAAAAAATTCAAAAGTTGCTTTGAGAGGAGAGCAGTGTACCCACAATCCATCGGATGTCACCAAAAGGAAATGCATTTTATTTCAATGATCCCTGCATTCTGGTCTCAAATGTAAGCATTTTCAGTCAGATATTTGAAACACTTGAAGACCTTACTTTATGTGTTGACCCAGGATTGGACAAACCCACTTGTCTGTTCCCATATCTGCTGATATCCTGTTATTCCAAAAGATGGGGTCATCTCTGAGGTCTGGCATGCAGAAAAGTGGCAGAAGGATTTGGATTGAAGCATTATGAGCCCAATGTACAATGCTGGCAATGAACAACACTACTATATCAATGGGCCTGCCAGGCTTATCAGTGGGCAGGTGGTCATTCCTGTGAGATGGTTAGAGGATGAAGGTGGGAATATTGGGCAGATGCATAGGCAATCAAGGTTGATGATCTGACTGTGAGTTCATCTGTTTATAACTTCCAATTTTGGACTGACAAATATCTGATAAGAAACTATTGACTGTTGATGCTGGAAATATCATTCTTGTTGATGCAAGAAAGTTGGAAAGAAATTTGCTTGGACTTAAGGATGCAGAATTACCTTAATGGTCAGCAGAAGCAAAAGAGAAGGGTTATCACTTGCCAAACCCCAATTGCAAACTGGCTGAAGGTTATCCTTTGTATACAAGTTTCATTGACATATTTGGTGATGATGTGTCTAGAAATCAATCCAAGAGTTGGAATAAGCATTGGAATATCTACATGAATCACAGGAATCTGCTCTGAAGAATCCTCCACAGCCAACATCATACCCATTTTGTTTCAACATCCACAAATGCCAGTGTTCCAGAGCAATTTCAAGGAATAAAGGAAATAATTGAGTGTGTTAATATTCTTTGATCTTTTTCTCCAATGGGTTGTGTCTCTGATCTATTTTACTGCCGCAGAAAAACTCACAAGGAGCCTTTGAGAACACAAAATGCAATAACTGGGCAGGAAACACAACTAAAAATATACTGCAATTGCAGGCCAGGAGATAACCCTGCTCAGAGTGAAACCTGCAGCCATATCAGTTCAAATGGAAATTTCCCATGTTGCAAGTGCCATGTTGGTGGAACCCAAATAGAAAAGGAAACAGATGAAGGCTACCACAGGTTATTTTCTATATGTTTTTTACCTGATTGTCATAGATAAATTATTGAGTATTTCATAGACTGGAGAGGCTCATTTGTCTGTAGAAACCATAGAAAGTATTGATAAACAAGTCCATACAGCATCTTTAGGTATTGCACAGAAAGTTAAAGATTTGCAGACAGAGTTTGGTGTGAAAGATGCCTACACACAGTACTGAATCAACTCACTCATTGCAAGTGCTTGCAATATTCAGAAGGCAAACCCTCAGCACAGTGGGACTGAAATCCAGGAAGAACTCATGAAATGGGTAAACAAGCACAAGGAAGCAATTTATAATCCATTCTTAACAATGAAAGGTCAGTCATTCTGAAGGTTTCCTCTTTCATAACTCAAGTTCAGCTTAATGTAGGCTTTGACACTTCTTGTGATACACCAGTTGAGATTTTGCATACTATCTTGCTTGGTGTCAAAAAATACCTCTGGCATGGTTCACATACAACTTGGAATACCACTCAGGAAAAGATGCACTCAATCTGCTTACAAGCACAAATGCTTCTTTGCTGACAATCCCACCTATACACTCAAATTACATCATTCAATATGCAAATTCTTTGATAGGCTGTCAACTAAAGGCCCTTGTTCAAGCAAATGTATTTCATGTCTATGACCTTGTGGATGAACTCTGGTTTTCCCTTACCAAAGCTGTTGGTGAACTGGGTGTGCTTCTCTGGTTTCCTGAAATTAGGAACCTGACACAGTACCTGGTATGTTCCAGATTCTAATGCCAGTTAATTTTCTCCTGATATCCTCCAGATTAGTCAGATATCAAAGTTTCCATTGCAAATGTTCTAGACATTGCCACAGTGGTAGACCCATCAAAGATCATTGCAAAAATTAAATACCATCTTCTTGTCCACATCTGAGAAGACATACTGTGATTTGGGACAATGGTGTCAAGAGTTGTGGTTGTACGAGCTTCGTGCTTGTGGTCAGAAGGTGGCAGTGTGTGGGAATATTCTGACAGGCTGTATATAGACTGTATCTGCCTTGCCTATGTACTTTGCCCGAGTGGACCCAAGTTCACAATCCATCCCCCTTTGTTGTTTGCTTTCACTGGCCTCTCAGTTCTTGGAGGAGAGTGGCACTCCCTAACAGGAGTTTTAACAAATGGTTGGCATTATGACTGAGATATTTGAATCATTCAATGCTATCTTTTGCTACTGCTCAATCCTTTCCAATCACCTTGCCCCCAGCAGAGATATTGCATGCCAACTTGCTGATCAAGAAACTCTGAAGCATTTTTTGTCTGGTGGATGGTGGATTTCAAAAAATGGAATGTGGCATCAACCTGCACCTGTGGTGTGCAAATACATGCAGGGAAATGCAGTCCTTCAAACACTAGCTGGATGGGCAAAAAGTGATGCTAATATAAGTCCAGGTTAGTCCTTTTTTTGGAATGAATTAGACCAAAATTCATGTGTTAGGTGTAAAGAAACTATCTGTCTAGAACCTGTTAAATGAACTGCTGACAAGAAGAGGCAAGTGTAACAATGTCTCACATGGGAGAAAACACATGTGCAAAAATCAGTCAATATGCCACAATATGGTTGAAGAAGCACAGGTATTGTGGTATCACAGAAGGTCTGTAATCTCACATTCTCAGCACAAGTGCAAGGTTGGAATGTGGGTATACACAAAATCACCTACCTTGAGCACTGAACCACCAGTTACTGGCCAAATTCTTGAAATACTACAGGAGTTGTCCATGCAACAGGCTTTTGTCATGCTTGATGTTTTCACTGTCTCTGCAACATGCCATGAACTCTTTGGAATGCCCATTCTATCACATTGTTTTGGAGAAACAACAGTCATTGTGGTACCTGCAGATGTAAGTAATACTCTGTTTATATGAAATTGTTTGATCCTCACCAAAATTGACAGATGATCCTCTTTGACTACAATGTCCAGCATGATTGTCATCATGCTGGGTGCACTGCATCTGGTCTTTGAGCTACCATTCAAGGATGGACAGAATCAGGAAAAACTGAAGTGTTCATTCAGCATAAACTGGTTAACTGTTATCTCATCAACACTCATGCATTTCACAATGCCCATCTCATTCATTCAATCCTTCCTTGGGACTTGACTATACCCATTGCATTCACTGCAGATTGCTGCAAATATCACAATGAACTTGCCTCAGGTTTCCAAGGTTCCCAAGATGCCAAATGAGCTGCTACCACTGTGAAAAATGCAGAGAAAAGGAAAGCTGCTGCCAAGAAAGATGCTGCTAGTAAGAGACCAAGGCAACAAGGTGGCCTTCCTTATGTCAGAAATGCTGGGCCAGAAATAATGATGGATGAATAGTTTTGATAAAGTGGGTTGGAAATAAGTATTGATTTGATTAAGAGAGAGGGACAGGAACTATGTTGTAAAAGTCACTCTTTGTCACCTTTTGAAGGTGCATTCAGAGCAGCCTCGGACTGTGGCTGAACACCAGCTTGCTAATGAACATGCTATCTACCTGGGACTGTCAGCTGTCAGCTAGATGAGAAGTCATATCTAATTTAGCTGGTGACAGATTGCTGCTTGCCAAGCCTGGCAATGCCCTGTTGAGATGCCATCAAGCTATGACCATGTTTGGTTTTCAGCTCCTTCCCATCAATTTGACAAATCCACAGGTCACAGTTTTGCCAAATGGCAGTGTATTCTATTTGTCTATAAAGTACTGGTATATAAGGGGTACTGTGCATTATATACAGGGGAAGGAGCACTCCCTGACAAAGCAACAGCATTATGATAAGGTATCAAGGAAGATGGACAAGGGAAACATATATGGTGCATAGCATGTGGACAATGAATGTAGATGACACAAGGGTCCAGGGAGTGGGTGCTCAGAGGGTGAAGGATGTGGGTGTGATGCAGGTGGAGGGATGGGGTATGGGTGGCTGTGCTGCTGTGGACATATGTTTAAGCGGAGCTTTAACTGACAAATCCTCATCATGCTCAAAGCTTTCTCTGATACAATTTTGTTGCTGATTTCATTGCACACAAAGGTGGTATTATGAAATTTGAGAAGTGTGACCATATTGCAGGTTTGAACATTTCCACAAAGTTTTAGAAAGATTGGCTGGAGGGATCTAGAACGATCTGATATTTGATTTTGTTACACTAGCCTAAAATCTCATGTAAAACCACCAATTCTTGTACCATAATGTACACTACCGCATTTTTTGCAAAAAAAAAGTTAATATTCATGAAGAATAGAGCTGACTCGACCTATGTACAAAGTTTCACAACAATTGGTTGAATATTGAGAGCAGAGGAAGACCAATTCAAACACTTGATTCAATTCAAACACCTGTTACACAATAGTATTGTTATGCAAATGGCTGTCAGATCAATTTGACCATCACACCATCCCAAAATGCCTGATCTCAGATTGCTGAAATTAGGCAATTTTTATCCAAACTGTTTTGGCCAATTTTTATCCGGGTTTTGTTTTAGTCCTCAGCAAAACCCAATTTTTATCCAAATTTTTGCTTGGGCATCAAAAAATATGCTATTTGTGTTTTTTTTGCACCCCTGCTGCACAGGGGCATTTCTATGTCCATCATACCATGATTTAAAATTGTGAAATCTATGTAGAACTTTATAATCCAACACCTTGGCCTAGCAAACCTATTTAAACCTTGTCATATTCTTCGTTGCCTGAGTTGCCGAGTATTTGTAGCCGAATCCTTGCCTTGATAAAATGACAATAATAGCATTGGACATTTTCTTGGGCTGCTGCTTGAAAATTTTAATGTTCTCCAGGGATTTTTCAGGTCCTGTAGTCCTCTATCAGCTGCTCTGGGCATTAGGTGTGTAGTATAACAGTAAAGCTGCAGGTATGGACTGGACTTAAGGTGCTAGGTTCAACTCCAACCCAGGGTGAAATTTTATCTGAGCAAGCATCAGGCCAACGCTGCTTGACCAAATTTTTATCTGGGTTTCCTGAGGTTGCATTTTGCCTCAAACATTCAAAATTATCCAAGCAGACCTGAGGGATTTGGCCCCAAAAGTCTCAATTTTTATCCAAACTTGCATTAGGACTTTTGCTGTACTTTCCGGGGTCCTTGCCTGAGGTCCTTATAGGTTAAATAATTACTGTCCTATTTTGCTCAATTCAGACAAAATCTGGGAATTTTCAACTTTTGAAAATCTCAGAATTTCGGAAAAATCACAAAAGAGTTAAATCCAGTGTCAGAAAAAAATTGGATGTGATGTGTGATGCCTGAATTGAATGAAATAGGACAGTATCTGCAAACAATGAGTAGTACAGTGTCAACCAAGGGCCTATCTGTTGATATTTCCTGAAGTGAGCCAACATCTAATGTCAATGCCAGGGCCCAAAGTGGTTTTGAGGTGTCCAAAGGGGTTAAATCCCAATGCTGATCAATTGTAAGCCTGACACAACCCATCACTCCCATTCAGGACGTGTCCTAACACGTCCCCATCACACCTCACTGTACGATCACATGATCTAGGTAGACAGAAGTTTTCATTTGTCCTTTGTTGCTTGCTCTCACTTATGACAAACAACAAAGGTACATTAGTTAGTTCACCTTTGTTGCTTGCTCTCACTTATGATGAACAACAAAGACCACATCTTTATCCTGTCCAATTGTTCTTGCTTAGTGTAGGGCCCCAGAACCAAGGCCCTTCCACTTTTTTTTTGACATTGATAAACTCCACAACGAGATTGACAGACATCAATCACAGCTAACACGCTGAGTTGCCGCCCTACCACTCCCACTCCACTCCTCACTTGAGGAAGGAGCATCACCAACCAGAACCAGAACACCCTTGTCACACCTCCAGCCACGACTGATGCAGGAGGCTCATTGGCACCACTACCGCTACCACCTGCAACACCCACAACCCTGACACCTGCCACCACTCCCTTCTTGGGACTTGGATCCTCATCAGGCAAGCAACAGACACTCTCACCAAAAGATAGCAAGACCAACTCAAGTGACTCAAGCAACTCAGATTGCAACATAGCCACTGCCACCAACAATCATGCCTATTGCCAGAGATCTTGCCACAGTGCAGATCATTCAGGAATGGACTCCCATCTGACCACAGCCAACATCATGATTGGCAAGTTAAAGGACTGCCCTTGCCTCGGGAAAGGAAGAATCACCCCACTCATGTTATAAGACTGGTTCCATGCATGCCAACGATTTGCGAAGCAGTCTGGGAAGGACCCCAAGATGGAGGTAGTGCCCCTGGTAGCAGATGTGATGCTTGAGCCCAGGCTCCAGTGCTGGTATTACACTGGCATGGAGAGGATCCTGCAGACAGCCAGAAGTGACCCACTTTGTAGACTGGTGCATGGAGGTGGAAAATCTCAATGCAATTCTCAGTATGTCTGCCCTGAGCTATGCCCTCACTGAATCTGCACTCCGGAACCACCTTGAAGCCAACACCCACCCTTCACTCTGTCTTTCCCTCTCAAACAAGCCCATCGATGCAGATGCAACATACAAGGACTGGCACAATGAAGTACACTCTAGGGACCAGGATCTCAAAGATGAAGAGAAGCGTTTCAACACCAAGCTATCAGATAGCAGCAATGCCTACTGGGAGCACAAGAGCTTGCTCCAGTGCATGTCAGATACAAAGACCACTCACACCACTGCCCCAGCCAACACCAATGCATCAACACATGGTGGCTCCCCAAGCAGCCCAGCCACAGCGAGACATAGCTTACCAAAGCTCACAGAAGAGGATCGTGCCCTACTCACAAGCCATGACAGCTGCACCAGATGCTGCACATTCTATGTAGGACACTGTGCTCCAGACTGCCCAATGACAAAGTCAGGGACATGGCCAGAGGCTATAGGATACCAACCACTTACCAGAGCATTGGCACTCGCAGCCAAACCAGCAGGCTGACTGCCTGTTGGCTTTGTTGCCACAGTAGATGAAGACACAGATGACAAATACTACAGTGACACAAAGTATGCCAACTCCTCCTCTCCTTTCCCTCCTTTCACTATGCCACATGCCTATGCAACCCTCAAGGTCTCAGGCCCGGCCACTTCCTCCTTCCCTCTCTCTATTAAGGTGTTGACTGATAATGGCTGCCCTTCCACAGTGATCAGTGATGAGCTTGTTACCAAGCTTGGCCTACATTGATATCCCCTTCCAAAGGAGGAGGACAACCTGTTGTTGCTGTCGGATATGCTGTTGAGGAGTAGAGAACACCTGAAGTTGGAAGTGACATCAGGGAATGGGGCATGGAAGTCACAGATGTTCAGAGCTAAAGTGAATGTTGGACTACCTATACCCCTTATATTGGGAATTCCATTTCTTTCCTTTGAGCACATTGTGATTGATGTCAAGCACTGCTCTGCAGTGGTTTGAGACACTGGCTATGATCTCATCAACCCAAACATACCGCCACAGACATGGGCGCCTCACTACAAAATACCACAGCCAACACCACCCAAACCCAAACCATCGCACATATCCAAGCCAACACTCACATTAGAGAATGCACCACCTGCACAGCTCAAGGCAAATAACCTCACACAGAAGATGATGGTAGCTGTTTGCCACCGCATTGAGCTCATTACTTTTGAGACTGAAGAGCGCCTCCTCTGTGAAGAATATGCAGACTGTTTTCCTACACAACTACCAGACATGGAAGACATGCCAGAACACATTTTCCACCACATCCGGCTGAAAGACAAAGACAAAGTTGTTTGTGGCCAGGGCTACACTGCACCAAAGAAGTATCACACCCAATGGAAGCAACTCCTTGATGAGCACCTAGCTGCTGGGCATCTACGACCATCATCATCTGAACATGCCTCCCCTTCCTACATCATCCCAAAATACAAAAACAGCATTCCAGACACCAGTGTGCTTGGATGCTGGGTCAATGACTACTGCAAACTCAACCTCAACACCCTACATGACAACTACCCACTCCCAAAAGTTGAAGATATCCTAGCTGACTGTGGGAAGGGGAAGATATTTGGGAAGTTGGATATGACAAACTCGTTCTTCCAGACAAGAGTACACCCAGAGGACATTCACTTAACAGCGGTTCGCACCCCCTGGGGATTGTATGAGTGGGTGGTGATGCCCATGGGTGGCTGCAATGCACCTTCTACCCACCAATGACGAATGACGGATGCACTGCGCCCATACCTAGGGATAATCTGCCATGTATACCTTGATGACATCATCATCTGGTCGAAGAATATAGAAGAGCAGTGCATGAATGCTAAACTTGTCCTTGAAGCCCTCCAGAAGGCAAAACTCTACTGCAATGCCAAGAAGACAATCCTATTTGCAACATCCATTGACTTCCTAGGACATGTTGTCTCTGCAGAGGGCATTCAAGCAGACCCAAGGAAGACTGAGCGAGTTGCCGATTGGCCAGTTCCTACCACAGCAACCAATGTCTGGGGCTTCATTGGCCTCACCAGATACCTCTCCACATTCCTACCTGGCCTGGCTGAATACACCAGCATCCTCACCCCACTCATGACCACAGAAGCAGATCAGGTCTTCCCAATATGGACCAACAACCACCAGCATGCATTTGATGCAATTAAGTGTTTAGTGCTCAGCACTGAGTGCCTGACAGTGATTGACTACAATGACAATACAAAGAAGATCTTTGTCACAACAGATGCAAGCAACTGTTGCACAGGAGCAATACTCAGTTTTGGTGAAAACTGGGAAACTGCATGCCCAGTGGCCTATGATTCCTACCAACTCAACAGTGCTGAGCAGAGTTACCCCATGCATGAGAAGGAGCTCCTTGCCATCATCAAAGCCTTGAAGAAATGGCGCACCTACCTCCTTGGCACCAAATTCAAAGTCCACACCGACCACCAAACACTTGAATTCTTCCAGACCTGGAAAGATACCTCCAACCAGCAGAAACACTGGGCAAACACCATCGCCAATTTTGACTTTGACATTGTCTACGTCTGTGGTGAGGACAACACAGCAGCAGATGCCTTGTCCAGGATGCCAGATGAGGAGCCATCAGCAGGCCTTGCAGCATGTGCTTTGGCATACACACAATTTCCCACAGCACCCATTGTGGCTGCTGCTGTTTTGGACATCACTGCTGACCAGGAATTCATTGAGAAAATCAAGGCAGGTTACCTTGAAGATGATTTTGCAAAACAAGTCCAAGCAGGTATCTCTGCAGGCAGCCCAGTAGGAACCAAAGAGGAGAACAGCCTACTGTACATGGGAAACAAGCTCCTGATACCCAAAGATAAGTACATCTGAGAGATGCTTTACCACCTAGCCCATGACACTCTTGGCCATTTTGGCTTTGACAAGAGCTACTCTGCACTCAGACAGTCATACTACTGGCCAAACATGTGAAAGGACCTTGAGGAGAGCTATATCCCCTCATGTGTCAAATGTCAGCGCAACAAGGCATGGACATCCAAACCCACTGGCCCCATGCATCTGCTCCCTGTCCCAGATGCCTGCTTTGATGCAGTGGCTTTGGATTTTGTGGGCCTGCTGCCTATGGAGGATGGATTCGATATGATCCTCACAATCACTGACATGCTAGGTGCTGACATCCAAATCATACCAGTCAAGTCAACCATCACTGCTGCCGAGACCACAGTGGTACTCTTCAAAGAGTGGTACTGCAAGAATGGCCTCATGAAGTGTCTTGTCTGTGACCAAGATGCACTGTTCACATCGGAAGTCTGGCAGGAATTACACAAGCTCACTGGCGTTTGCTTAAAGATGTCAACATCATATCACCCAGAGACCGATGGCAGCAGTGAGTGCACAAACAAGATGGTCACCCAGGCCATCTGATACCATGTCAACATCAACCAGAAGGGGTGGGTGAAGATGCTTTGCCACGTATGTTTTGCCATCATGAACACAGAGAATGCCTCCACAGGTTTCTCACCATTTCAACTCAAAACAGGTCGGTCTCCACACATAATGCCAGCCATTGCACCACTTGATGAAGGTGCCTCTGCAGCACAGGTCTCGGCACATGAACTCATCTCGCAAATCAAGCTTGACATCCAACAGGCACAGGACGCACTCACAGCAGCCAAGATCAGACAAGCCTACCATGCAAACAAACATTGTGGCCCAGAAATTATCTATGAAGTAGGTAATTTTGTCATGCTATCTACAGAGAACTGGCACCAGAACTACAAATGCAGGGGAGAGAAATGTGTTGCAAAGTTCATGCCTAGGTTCAATGGGCCATATGAAGTAGTAGCCACCAACCCAGCCAAGTTGGTCTACACCCTCCACCTTCCCAATAATCCAAAAACTTTCCTGGGCTTCCATGCCAAGCTCTTGAAGCCCTTCAAACCCAACAACCCCAAGATTTTCCCAGACCGGGCTCTTCCCAATCCAGGAATTGTGATTACAGAAGATGGCACCAAAGAAGTTATGACTGATAAGATTGTCGATGAGCACAACAGGGGCTGCAGCAAACAGTACCTTGTCCAGTGGATCGGTTATGGCAAGGAACATGACAAATGGCTCCCTGGACATGAACTCAAAACAACAAAGCACTCGACCATTGGCAGCACTCCCAAGGAATTGATCCTCTGCCTTAACCAAACAGGTTTCCCACACCCAAGTATCCTCCACAGCCGCCAAGTTTTTTGCTCTCCCCAGAGCATTTCTCTGGAGGGGGAGGAGTGTAAGCCTGACACATTACCTACTCACCTTACCCATCACTCCCATTCAGGATGTGTCCCAACACGTCCCCATCACACCTCACTGTACAATCACATGACCTAGGTAGACAGAAGTTTTTGTTCATCCTTTGTTGCTCACTCTCACTTACAACAAACAACAAAGTTACATTAGTTAGTTCACTTTTGTTGCTTGCTCTCACTTATGATGAACAACAAAAGACCACATCTTTATCCTGTCCAATTGTTCTTGCTTAGTGTAGGGCCCCAGAACCGAGGCCCTTCCATCAATGTCAAAATGTGTTTGGCTCTGCCCAGAGGACAAAATACCAATGCTGAAAAATGCTGATACCTCTTTAAGGGTATAATGCCAATGCCAATGCCAAAGATGAATTTGAGGGGGTCCAGAGAGGTGAAACTCTGAAGGATTTATAAGGGGCCAAGGAGGCAAAATCTCACTGCCAACAACCATTTTATACTTGACTTCCTGGAGACAATGATTATATTAAGAACACTTACAGCAAATATAATTGATATGCAAAAGATATCATTTTCAATATCAGTAAGGGTTTTGAGCTAAAAGCCTTCTAATACCAATATGGAATTCCAGGAACAATTACCAAGTGCTGCAAATACAATAGTGTCAGGATTACATTAGTGCCAACACAGACTGTACTGGAATTCAATATTGGCATTAGAAGTTTTTCAGCTGAAAACCCTTATTGACATTGAAAACAATGTCTCTTTCATATTCATTATATTTGCTGCCAGTGTCCTTAATATAATCATTGTCTCCAGAAAATCCAAGTATAAAATGGTTTTGGCATTATGATTTCACCTTGGCTACCTTATAAATGCTTCAGCATTGGAGATTCACCTCTCTGGATCCTCTCAAATTTACTTTTTGCATTTGGCATTGGCATTTCACTCCCAAAGAGGTGTCAGCATTGGTCACATTGGCATTTCACCCTCTAGGCAGCCACAAAAATACTTTGGTATTGGTAAGCATTGGAAATTAACCATTTTGGACCCCCCAAAACCACTTGAGGCTCTGATATTGGCACTACATGTTGGCCCACTTCAGAAAATATCAACAGATAGGATTCCTTGCATTCCAGTTGGAATCAGTGGGGGAGTGAAAAGTACTGCAACAGGGGCAAAAGGTTTGGAGTGCAGTCAAAGTTAACTGGTTAGAAAGTAAAGACCATGAGATTTGTTAGAAGTAGTTACCTACACAACTTTCTTTACACTGCCTTCATCTTTTGTTTCATATCTATTTTCATTCTTTGTTTCATATCCATGTGGCATAGCATAGTAGCATAGCCTAGCATAACACAGATAGATGCACAGCTGTGCACAGCAGATGCACAGCACACAGCTTTGCTGTGTTCCATATGTATATAATCCTGCAGTCCTAGAGTGTAGTCCCCCAGTTACTCACTCCAGGACTCAGGTCAGTACCTACATTCTCTTTCACAATATATCAGTTACTCACTCCAGGACTCAGCCTTAGCTTGTCTTGCTCATTGCAAGTGTTGTACTGCTCTATTGCTCTTCCCATTTCAACAAGATTGCATGAAAGTACATGCTGCAAAAGGAGGTGGCTGCATCAGGGATATGGTTAAGAATTTTTGGAAAGAAGGGTTGGAAGAGTGACCAGCTGCCTCTACCAACAAAGAAATCCACATTGTCATTCTGTGCTTAGCACACCCCAATATCTGCTTCCATGTGTCCCTTAACATGGGATTCATTCCATGCCCTGCAGTAGCCCCACAAACACAAAGATATATGCCTTCAACAATGAACTGTGGACATGCACCACAGTGAAACATATTGGGAGTGGTTATAATCTTTGCTGCTGCATGAAGTAAAGATTAAGGTTCTGGCATGACACTGCATTCCAGAATGGGGAAGATTTCTATCACTGCATTGAAGGAATGTTATCCATGCTCAATGCCCTCACAATGCCTAGTGAGAATCAGATAAGAATGGAGACTGGAAGAGGTGAGGCAACATGAAGCAGCTCATAATATAAACAGAAGTGCCCCTTAGCAACAACAGAAGTAACACAGAATGTAGAAATGGAATTGACAGATTGAATTTGAAATTAGGTTGTCATCACTACAATGTTCCTTGACCAGGTGAAACGTCTTTCAGGAAATCAGTCATAGTTGTCAAAGGCAAAGTCAAGGACAGCAGAGATAAGCAATACTTCCAGGGACATGTACTCCTCAGGTTATAGAGCCTGTGAATAATGTCATGCCATATTGCTATCTCCACCCATATGCATATTAGCCTGTTCTTCCTCTACTCATGAAAGCACAGTGCTACCTACCTTCTCAAGATAACAATGAGCAATGCAGGGTTCCAGGCTTAATAAAAAGTAGAAAAAAGATAGATGCATCCAAATCAAGTGAAATATTTGATATTTTGACCAACTACAGCAAATAAATAGAGTTGACTATGGTTCAAGTTGAAGGCAGGTGGATGTGAGCACTGAGAGACTTATATCAAAGACTCATAAGCTGGAGAACCCCAGTGGCAGGCCACAGATCTTTGCAGCCCAGTGTGACATGTGACCTCTGAACCAATCCTGATGGCTGTGCAGTGTGCAATCCACACTTGATGATGCAGACATCATCATCTGACTAGGCCCCAGTATGGTGTCTGGAACCTTGAACCTTATTTTTCAAAAACTCAATGCTGCAAATAAGATGAGCTTTTTGCACTAAAATGTATAAGCTGTTGTAGCTCAATGGTAAATATGTTACTTTTTATTAATTACTATAGTGGTAACAAGGTCTGTGGTTCAATTCCAGCCAATGTAAATATATTTTTGCCTGCATTGTATTTAACTGTTGCATTTTAAAGTGCAAGAAGAAATTATTTAGATACATGTAAAGCTTTGAAAATGGAAAGCCTACTATTTACAAATGTTTATCTGTCATGGTTATTTATACTGGCAGTTTGAACACTTGTTTTTGCCTGAAAAGTAGTACATAACAGAGCCTCTGCCTGCTGCAGCACACACTATGCATTTATGCTGGACAGATTTGCCTGATTTCTTCTCATGTAATGCCCAATGAACAAAATTGGATGGTCTAGCAGAATTTTAAATGGTGGTCAATTCATCAGAATTTGGTGCAGATATCAAAGCAAGCTGATAATCAATCTTTTTTGAACCAGGATGTAGTTGTAATGGTGATATTCTCATTTCTAGTGTCATTTTAGACACTGTAGAAGTATGGTTTGCAGATTGAACAGAAGCTCTGGACTTTTTTGTAGGGGAAATGAGCTTGTATCAGTAGTATTCAAGCTTGAACCAGAAAAGGGAAATAGTAATAAAGAATCCAGAACTTCTGCAATATGAGTTGGTGCTTGTATCTGCTCCTGGGTCTAAAGTTTCTGAAACAGACCATTAACCATATTTTCCTTCTCATCCTATTTCCCCACCCATTTTCTGAAATGTTTTTCAAGGTGCTCATGCATCTTGTAGAATATAGTTTTGCCTTTTGCTTGAGAAGACCATCATCCAGCCATTTGTTCAAAATTGGGATCTCTATTAGGACAGATTCATTTTCCTTCAAATGAAATATAAGTATTGAAGAGATGGAATTCATCCTCTGTTTGTACAGGTGTAACTGCATACTTAGTTCTTTGACTTGCTGCAAGATAAGAATATATGTCTGTCTGCTTTTCATTGAGAGTGGATAGATGAAGCTATACAGGATAGATGTACACCATGCTCAGCATAGAAGGTTTCTCAGCAGAAGTGCTGGGATCATAAACAATTGCCCCCTCAAAATTGCATTGGATGTGGATAGTATCTGGAACCCTTGTAATTCCAAACTAATCATTTGTTTGAGCAAAGCAAAAGCTGAGTAATCTTCAGTCAGTTAGTTAATATAAAAATATTATAAATCAAATGCTGGTGTTCTAATCTCCTTCACTGAGGATGACCCGGAAGATGATTCAGACAGAGCTGCAGTCCCAAAAGTGGATCACTGAGCCTTTTTCTTTCTTCCAGCACCTGTTATAGCACCTCAAGCATGATGTCCTGGCTTATTAGTGCTTCCCTTCAGATTGGCCACTGGCCATAGTTACTTTTTTCACTTTATATCAAGAGAATCCATTGATAACTGAGGGAGAAAGACAAGAAACAAAAAGAGAGCTGCATTGGCAGCAGATGCACAGCAGTGCCACATTTGGTCACATGACTACACAGGATAGCTACTTTTGGGCTGTTAACAGGGTGTGTGAAGTCCAATAGCTGTATATGGAGTGTTAACAAGGTAGGTGGGAACTGATAACCAAAAGAGTTAACAGCCCAAAAGGAGAATTGTTACAGTGATTTACATGAATAATTCCTGTCTCCACATCCAATCTACAACATCAATGGCACCCAAAGGACCTCACATGCCCAAGGAACTATGCAAGCAGATTGTGATTTGGAAGAACAAGTTGGGAAAGGATACTGCTGAGATTGCAGAACTTGCTGGTTGCTGTGAGCAAACCATCTGCAACATCCTTTGTTATGAGCATGATTATGGTGTTGTTTCCAACCTGTTTGCTCAAAAACACGCTGGGCTGTGTGCCTTGAATACAGGTGACACCAACTACATCAGCTCCGTCCTTCAAGCATGCCTTGTCCTCTACCTGGACAAAATTCAAACTGTTTTGCTTGAGAATTGTGGTGTCAATGTCTGTCTGGCCACTATTTCATGCACACTACAACACCTTGCTCTTACCAACAAGCAAGTACACAGGAGGCTGTAGAATGTAACAAACTCCTCCATGCAACCTGGCAAGCAGCCTATGGGGATATTCCAGCAGAATACTGCATCTGGCTGGATGAGTCAAGTGTCGATGACTGGATAAATCAACACATGAGAGGATGGGCAGAAGTTGGTCAAGTGTGTGTATGTAGGGAGGTCTTCATTTGAGGGCCCTGCATTTACCTGTGATGGGTACATTGCTCTCAATATTTTCAAAGGCTTGGTGAATAAGGAGAAGTTCATAAGGTTCCTTGAGGAGCAGGTTGTGAGTCTGTGCCAGACTTTCACTGCCTTACTTTTGCTCACTGATTATCCAGGCCCCCATGTTAAATCCATACCCAGGCCCACAAAGCATTATTATTCTTGACAATTGCACCATCCATCATGACAAAGAAGTCCAATGAATCATTGTTGAGGAATGTGGTATGTGCTATTCAACCTATTTGGATTGTTTCTCAATTTGCAATGTTGTACAGGTGCTAAGCTCATATACCTACCTCCATACTCTCCTGATTTCAACCCAATAGAGCAGTCATTTCACTCTCTCAAAGCTTGGCTGCAACGACATGAAGCCCTGGCTGTGAATGCAGAATGTCGTCCTTGGTTAATTCACCAAGCTGCTGACTCGTTGATGCCGGAGACGGCGGAATCATGGATTTTAAACTGTGGCTACTCTTTTACTGATTAGTAGCTATTGTATTTAGTTCAGATAAATGCAAAGTTTTCAAGCCATCTTTGTCAATTTTGTTGTTCAATCCTTTCCATGTTTCCTATGTCCCAATTGAGCGACGGCGGGTCGGACCGTACGTGACTGATGGTCACATCAGCACCAAATAAACACGTAGCGACGAAAATGAGAGCGGCAATTATTCATGCAAATCACTGTAAGGCACGTTTGGTCGATAAAGGGCGCCAGCACAGCCACACAACCGAAGTCACCCAAGGATACCAGAGAGCGCTTCACGCCGTCAACTCACTCACAACTACATCAAAGGCAATCAAAATAAATCGCATTGTACATCATCCAAGTCCGCACGTAAGTAAATACAGAAACTATCATAAACCAGCATAAAAAAAAGAAAAATCAATCCCACTTCTCCTCCAACTCCTTCTCATCTGGTATGATGCGTCAGAAACGGAACACGTAAAAAGTGTCGCTTTCTTCCGCCTACTGACCAGTGGCACCGTAGTACGGTGCCTGCTGAGGTGCGGCAACGCCGCCTTGAGCCTGGTATAGGGGCTCGTAGTGCCCATTTCCAACATCTAAACACACATTCGTGGTCAGCGGGGCGGGTAATCCTGGAAGATGCGGATGTACGTACATTGGAACCCCCCGTTCCCATAGCGCTCCTCTGCCTGCATCTTGCGGTAGATTAGCCAGAAGGCGTGTATGTGTCCTGGGATGTAACCGAGGCTGCACGTACGCATAAGGTTCATCAGCGAAAGCGTAGTAGAGAGAGTAAGTGTACGCACATAGTGAGGAGGATGTTGATGAGGAGGTCGCAGCTGCAGCCTGTAATCATAGCTGCTGCGGCCGGGGGGAAGAGGATGGCCACCTAATGCGCGATATGAAGGTTAAACATTGAGATGTATGGAGAGAAACTTCGAGACTTACGAGAATGAGGAGGACATCGGATGCTTTAACCATTTTGCTAAGGGTTGTGGTGTGTTATAGAGAGCGGGAAAGCTGAAAGGGGCTTTATATAATTTCTGCAAGAGCCAGATGATAGTTGTTGGGAGAGAACGCTGCGCCCAGCTGCGCCGATTGATGTCAATGTGCCTCCACAGCCATTACGTCATTGCTTCACGTGGAGCACTCGCATCTATCGCGCGCTCAGCGCTTCAATGCTTCAACGTCATCCTTGCATCTGCCTAATACCTATCGAACTACTCCTATGTGATGGTCCATCAGCTCATCTGTACGAATGGAAATATGAAGACGTTAGCAAGACCAGGGAAGATCACGACATATACTAAACTTCGACTGAGCGAGCAAACCAATCATGGACACCCTTTAGCACGATTCACCAAAAGACAATCCGACAGCAATTCGAGGGTATCATTAGGATGTGTGTGGGTATCTGTAGTCTGCCTATGCGTAGCCAAAATATAACAATCCATATAGGCTAAAAGTTCTTGGATAAAGCATCCTTTGTGTGCAAATAGCTCTAAGATCTTGGAACCGAGTCCAATAAGGAGAAAGAAAATATGGAGAGAGAAAACTACGGGGAGTATCATCCCGTAGTGCAAAAGCCTACGGATTCTCAACGTCGCATTCGAGCTATCAGACAAAATACCAGTATGACGAGCCATCCAAACAACACAGGGATGAACGTACCACGCAAGTATCTATCCAAAAAGCAATGGAGCCATGGAGTTTCTCTATAATGGCGCGATAAGCAACTAGAAGAGAAATACTAGGAACAATCTACTCACCTGCGGGATCGTACAGGAACGCAAAAAATCCCCTCGATCAATCTGCAGGTCTTTTTTATAATTTTATCTTGAACACGAAAGAGAAATCAGTAAGGGAACATGCACGAAGAAAGGGCACACACTTCGTTGTTCGCCTCTTACCACGAGCAAACGTGGCGGGCCAAGCCAAAGACTCGCATCACCACTAAAACAAAACATTGTCTCAGCGACACGCTCAAAAAACATCTGAAAGAAAGAAGCTCACCATTCTTTACCAGCCCCGGAGTGGCCTCCACCTTCACCATCTTAGGCCTTCTCTCCCTCTCCCTCTCCCTCGACTTCTCCATTGCCCGCTTCACATACCCAGGCACCACACGTACCAACTCCGGCGCCTGTCTCTCATCTCTTACGCGCTTCGGCGGCGTATAAAAAAGCTTCCCGGACAGCGGCTTCCTCAAAAGGGGACGTGGCGTCCTCGGGGCGTAGTCACAGATGAGCGGGTTCGGGGAACACACCTCCTCGAACTTGATCTGCCTCATCTCATCCCACCATTTCTTCTTTGCGTCGTAGGTGGATTTGGGAGACTCGTCAAGCGGGTCGTTGACGAGTGTCGCGGTGGAGCTCGCGGGGGAAGCGGAGGAGTAGGGGGAGCAGGCTGGGGGTGTGGGAGGCGGTGGTAGGGGAGTAGGGCTGCGAGGACGAGGGGAAGGTCGTCGAACAGCACCAGTAGGGTGTGGAGGGGGACAAGCAGCAGGAGCCGGGATAGCAGCCGGGGCAGCAACTGGGGCAGCAGTAGCAGGTGTAGATTCAGGTGCAGGTTGACGGGTAGGGGCAGTAGCAAGAGCAGCAACAGAAGCAGCGGCACTAGCAGAAGCGGCACTAGAAGCAGGAGCTCTAGGTTGCTGCCGGGCCCGAACACGAGCCCACATGAAGGGTGTCGACTTCTCCAGAGCAGCCAAATTTCCCGTACCACCCAAGACCTTCAGATCCCAGCGCAACCGCTGCTCCCCGCTCATCTTCTTATACTCATCGACCGTCATCTTCTACAAACAAGAGCGTCAATACCAGCTCAATATCCAAATAACATCCACCAACCTTTCCAGTGTACGGTGGGCTTGCCTTTGCTCGTCGCCTTGCGATCCTAGACTTCCCGGAGGCGGGCTCCACAGGGTATGGAGAAGGCGGTGGGAGAAAGTGATAGAAGACGAGAGCGGAGGCTGGACTCGAGGAGTCGAAGACTTGAGGGGAGGGAAGAACCTCGGGCACGGGGCACGGACTGGGCGTTGGGTCGAAGGCGCACGCAGCAGCTTGACGATAGTACGGTGTAACCACAGGCGCAGGGCACGGACTCAAGGAAGACTCCAACTCGCACGCAGCGTAGCACAGAGGATCCTGTAGAGGGAAATCCTGACTCATCTCAGAATCGAACTCGAACCCCTGGGTGTACGGAGCACATGCAGTCACCACATACGCGGGGCACGGGTCCTGCCAAAAATCCACCGGCACAGAGCTCTGACTTGGGGAGTTGTCGAACCCAAACATCGGCGTGCACGGATCGGACAGCTGCGGGGAGAACTGTTCGTAATCCGCTAGGTACGAAGACGGGGGAAGCTGAGAATAATCCAGTTGGTCTTGAAACTGTGACTGAGCGAGGGCGGAGTAGTTCTCCAGTGTTGTCGACGCGTCTGCATGGGCAGAAGAACCAGGGGATGGAGAAGCTTGAGAAAGTTCATCAGGCATAAAGCCCGGCGCGCATCGCAGCTCCTTGAACTGCAGCCCAACCATTTGGCTCGCTTCTTCCTGCGAGTCCATGTGCGCATCCTGGTCGAGTAAAACAGGAGCGGGCGGTGTAATGGGGCAGGAAGGATCGCAGCTCGTCGGAGGGGGAGAATGTTCATATGCCGGTGGAGTAGGCACGGTCAACAATGCTGCAGCCTGTGGAAGTGGTTCCGTAGGAAGCGACGCACGCCGATGGGTAGGTGAAGGAAGCGGTCCAAGCAAAGTGGGGGACGAGAGTACCATGGGGGCGGAAGCGCGGGGAGGCGTGCCTAGGGGGGACGGAGGTGGGGAAACAGCAGAGCCCGCCGAGCCCATGCTCATCGAGACCATCGCCGTGTCCATAGAAGCCGGACTAGGACCAATTGGGCGCGGGGACACTGAAGCCTCGACTGCAGCTGCTACCTGTCCAATAGACGTGATAATTTCCGGGAAAAGAATGTTCGACGCAACCGAAGGTCCCACCGGCGGCGCAGACAACTTCATCCCTGCAAGCGCCGCATCAAGACTACCCATGGACGGCGGTGGGGGGGACGGCGACCTCGCCCGACCAGCTAGATTCCTCAGAGGCGATGGCCGCGCCGGTTTGCTCCACTTCAGCGGGAGCAGCGGTGGGCCCATCGACCCAGGATACGGCGAAGCACGGATCCTCACCCGGGGCGGGGTGCCCGGGCGAGCGCGCGACTCGGTATTGCTGGGCTTGTCGTCCGCGAAGGCAACGCGCTGCCGGACCCTCGGCTTCCCGCTCCCGAAGTGCATGGTGGATTTGAGTGCTGCACGGGATCCGACGTCGAAGCGGAATCGGGCACGGGCAGAGGGTGAGGCAGCGTCTGGGCTGTCGAAGGGGGACCAGCTCGCCAAGGGAGGTGTTGATTCGTACGGCTTGGCGCCGGAGCGGGCCTTTTTGCTCGATTTCAGGGAGCGGAGGACGCTGGAGAAGGAGCGGGCTGAGGCTGAGCAACGAGAAGAATGAGTAAGAGCGAATAAAGATAGAAGGAGGGGACGGCTTACCATCATGAGAGCGACTGTGGGGGTCCGAAACACCGAGGCCGGCGAGGCTGTTGGCGATCTCGTCCAGGTAGGAGTTCGGGACTGGAAGAGAGAGGCGAGTTAGCATAAGAAGGAATTCCCGGGTCTAGGGTCTAGATAGCTTACCTTGAGGGGTGCCTAACAGAGAAGTAGCATTTTCTACTTTGAGGCCTGACAGACTATCGACGACACTGTCGACAGACGAGGAAGAGGATATGCGACTTTGAGAGGAGGAGGATGTGCAGGACGAAGTGGTAGCGACAGAGACGGTTAATTCGAGGCACTTAAGGCCGTTGACTAGGGAGTTTACGGGTGATGGGGATGGTGCGCGGGGGGAAGCGGAGGAGGAAGAGGGCGAAGAAAAGAAGGAGGAGGATGACAAAGAGAAAGAGGGGGAGGGGGTGGAATAAGTGAAGATGGTGGGGGTGGAGGGGGAGGATGAACGAATGGGGGAGTAAAGAGTGGACTCGGAAGGAGTGGAAGGAGCGAGGGAGTGGCTGGAGTTGGAGGACATGGTAATACCACACAAGAAAATAGGTACTAGATACTTGTGGCAGGGGCTTCCGTGAGGAGGACGCTTTGACGGCGTAGCTTGAAGAGAAAATGGAGGGAAGAAGAGAGGCGGGCGGCGGGCAAATGGCGCTGCTTCTATAGTTTCCCATACTTTGCATTCCACAAAGAACCAGGGTCCAGCCCCCCGTAGCGCGTCGGGCACATGGCTAGTAGAAAGCGGGCTCAACAACGCGTACGACGAGCTCAAATGCTCGCAAGACGAGCTCAATGGTGGTGGAGGACGTGGAGAGCGTCTTTAGTAATCCTTGGCGACAATCGCCTGATAGACGCCCGTCGTGCTTCTCCCATGGAGCTCCTTCTCGCAGCAGAGCTGTCGCATCGTTCCACGGACGCTCGGAGTCGCCTGATATCACACCCAGTCACAGAAGCAAGCCAACCAGAAGTCCGTTATAAGCATTCCACGCCCTTCTTGTACACCCAGTAGCAATATATCGTGTTTCCAGTCCTCGCTCATGTACCGCAAGTCCGTCACCTGTTCTTCAACTAGATAGAAAACTGCTGCTGCGCCTATAGGCTCACCGGGATTGTATTGAGGATAGATGCCATCTAGTATGTAGCCTCTACAGTTCGACAAATAATCCAGATAACCCCTCCTGATCGCTTCCAGCCAGTAAAAACTTAAAGGCCATGACATCCAGTGCTCGCTGATCGCGATAATTCATGCAGGTCCCATATCGTTTCTCGCGCGTCCATGCGCAATTTTAATGCATATTCGTAATCCACTTTGGAGGCTTGAGACCCCCGTCAGGACAAGATCTTTGCTGATCATCATGGGTCCTTTTGCATTGCCGTCAAAGCCAGCAAACCTTACGATACTCTTGCTTCTAGTCCAGGGCACAAGTTTCCTCGCCAATTCGTCTGCAACGCCGGGGCATGCTTGCAGCTTCCATGCGCATTCCTCGACTGCATCCAGTTTGTCCTTGTTCAGAATCCTCTTCGACGTGGATTTTGACACCCATATATTTCTTTGGCGGTTTGAGATCTCCATACTCACCCATTTAAACCGGTAACTCTCTACGGGGAGAGCTTTCATAGACGGAGTGCTTGCGGGTCTATGTCCGTTGTACTTTGTGCACCTGTTCCTTGTATAGGCTGGCCCGACTCCATCTCGACGCGCATTGAGTTTCGCCCCAGTTTCCATCCGACAAGTCCCTGACCTAATTCACCTTCCAGTCAGGATCCTCGTGTTCCCCGTTGACCTGGAAGTTGAAGACCCAGTTATGGTCCTACAGTTGAAGAGTCGTGTTTCTGGCTTCGCTTCTCAAGCCACTTCGGGTGTGCTCGTATTCCACCGGCTACTCTTGAAGCTTGTTGATTCGCCCCGGGGCCAATTTCAATCTAGCAGAGACCATCGAGGCGTCGACATGGATGGCACTGTTATGTAAACGTTGATGTTCGAACTTCAACCTCGGTTCCTAGGAGGTACATCTGCATCCGTCGCTTACCGTAACCCCAAGCGCTTAATCCCTTTCTGGTGATAAGTACAGAAGCTCTTGCATAACATCCCCAAAGCCCATTTCGACTTGTGATTGGCTGGGATACATAAACGACTAGACGGTTTTCCGTCGTCATTGCATGTAGGGTTATTCAAGGAGATTATTACAATCTCAATGATGAGCTCAGAACTTTGTATTTGCGATTTTATGATTGGCTAAAAGAGATGTAATATTTTGCTCAACTATTTTATTACCACTCTGATTCCTGATATGGGTTCAGCCTCGGAAGAGCATGTGCAGGTAAATTTCCACACAGACTTAGACATGCTTGAGTAGATATTTCACTTCCCCGGTGGAAAATCCCCTGTCAAACAGGAGATGGTCATGAGTGTGGTCTTCAAACATGTGAAGTACAAGGATTTATCTGACTATTTAAAAATACAGTAGAAACTTCAAGACAGATGCACATTGTGTATGGATGAATGAATAAATTACAATTTACAGCAGAGACCAGTAAACAAAAATATGAAATCACAGCATGAAAATAAAGCTTGCCAAGAGTATGCCAATTAAGGCCATGAAATTGCTCACTAAATATCAGCAGTTGGATGCCTCTGCCACAAAGGCAGCTTATGATGATATACTCATGCTTGTCAAAAGTAACTGTGATATGGAGTTCACCCACAAGAACATCTTTCTGGAAAAATTCTTCTGGTACAATCTAGAGTAACATTATCCAGTGTATCATGTACAAAATTTCAGAACATTTTGATGACACCTCCCTCCAGAATCGTCAGATTAAGGGGTCCAGGAGGAGGGAGATTTTTCAGGAATTTTTTATTAGGACTTGATATTTTTGGAGGACATAGATACAGTTAAGGAGATCCTAAAACTAGCAGAATCGTATTTTTCTGCGAAGTTCTGAAGGAGATATGAGCTGCGGAAAGTGGATAATATCATGTGAAATCTGTGTGTCTCCACCCAAATTGCATGAAAATGCTGAACTTTGAATGCCAATATCTCCATCAAATCTATACCAAAATGCATGATTTAATCTGCGTTAGAATCGTATTACCGATGCCTATGACCATCCCAAGTATGAAATTGACATAAAAAATTTCTTAAAAATCTTCCTCATACTGGAACCCATAATCTGCCTATTCTGGAGGGAGATGACATCAATATGTTTTGAAACTTTGCATACTATATACTGCTGTATGATGCTCTAGATTGTACCAAAAGAGTTTTTCCAGAAAGGTGCTCTTGTATGCAAACACCATATCATGGTTACTTTTGACAAGGATGAGTATTAATAATATTCCAGCACATACAAACATTTGAAGATAGGCTCATACCCCTTGTTCAAAATAGCAGCCTTGTCAAGCTCATATTGCAAGCACCAGCCCAAACTTGTGTGCCAGCTCTTCATGCCTGAGTGCAATCACAGCACCATAAGCAACTTTCAGGATGGCCAGATATTGGAATATCAAATCATATTTTGTGAGTGTTTTGTGATGGAATGCATTTTGCACATATCTGTTTTCCTTCAGTTTACATTTTTGTGGCTTATCTATAGCTAACTGCATTTGTATATTTGTTTCATGTCATATCCCATTCCAGCTGTCACTTGTAACCTGTTATGTCACACCTCAACTGGTCACAATCCCAAGTCCTTGCAGCTGAGCCATGGCTGCATTGGCCACATCTTGGCCAACTATATGTTGAAAGGATAATAGCAAAGATAAAAATATAAGAAAATCACAGTAAATTGGAGGTAAACATATTGTCAAGAACTCATTTCCAGAGGAGCCCTAGAGATCCTGGTGCTTAACCAGAAAGTAATAACTCAAAAGATAAAGGAAGTGCAGGGACTGGAGATCTCTGGTCTCTCTTGAAACATGTTCCAGAGCTATGTTGAGGAGAGGGGTCAGAAGTGGACAGCAGCTTCAGCTTATGTGCTGCACACCCTTCATTCCTAACATCCAATTTTGTCAAGAACTTGTTTCTAGGTAAGACCTAGAGTTGCCAGGCAAGTAATAACTTGGGAGGGGCAAAGGGAAGTGACCAGAGACTCCAGTGATATCTCTGGGAATGCATTCTAGCAATATGTCAAAGAGAGGATCAGAATGGACAGCAGCTTCAGCTTATCGCTGTGCCCCCTTTGTTTCTAACATCCAATTTACAGATTATTATTTAGCAAAGTTGAACAGAGGCAAGGGATCATGAACTCAGCTTCCTGACTGGAGATTGGTCAGGTGAAATCTCTGGGAACTGGAGATTTAGCATGAGAGCAATAACAATGACAAGGAGAGATTGAGAGAGCAGAGGATGTTGAGAATGTCAGAGTAGCTTTACCAGTGAGGGCAGTGGTAAAGTTGTAGTAATTAACAAACTGAAGTACTACAATACATTCAAAGTACTTAAATACTAGAAAATCTAAGTAACCAGAGTAAATACACAGAGCACTATAATAATACTAGTGCAATGGAGAAGTAAGTGGGTTAAGAGACAGAGAGCATATGACAAGAGCTAAGGAGTACAAATTGAATGTTAATGGAAAGAGATATACTACAAAAAGTATAGTGTGTGTGGCTGAAACAAAGTAAGTACAAAAATGGAAATAGACTAGAGTAAACCTGAGTAAACCCGGAGATGAGTGGGAAGTCAGGAGAGTGTCAGGATTGATTGTGAGTGGTCCAGAGATGGCATGCACTGTGCTGTATAGGGATATGACAAATTTACAGATAACAATTAGTGAATTTGAACAGAGATGAAGGATTGCAAACTCAGCTTCCTGACCAGAGATTCAAGTGAGAGAAATAACAATGACAAGGGTGGATTTAGAGAGCAGAGGTGGTTGAGGATGTCAGAGGTAGCTTTAGCCAGTGTGGATGAAACTGGTAAAAGTAGTAGTAATTAAAAAACTGCAGAATAATGGTACAATTGAGGTACTTAAATACTAGAGAATATAGCTACACAGAGTAATACCAAAATTGTACTAAGGCATAATAAAACATACTAAGTAAAAGGAGTATTGAGTGGGTCAAAGCAAGAGAATGCATAAGGCAAGTGATAGTAATGATCTGAGGTACAAATGCAAAGGATTTATTGTAGCAAGACTAATGTCTGTGGCTGAAACTTATGAGTCAAGAATGGAAGTGGACTGGAGTAAACCTGAGTAAGGAAGAGATGAGGTAGAGAGTTGGGAGAGAGTTGGGATTGATTGGAAACTGGTCCAAAGTGTATGGGTGGTTATCATGACTGGGATATGACACATGTAATTAATACAATACAAAACCAGTGTCCTTGAATACATAGGTAGATAAATTCTTGAGCCAAAGACTACTTAATAAAGCTATCAAGTCAGTAACATATGAAACAATTGAGCATAAAATCTGCATAATAGTGGCAAAACAGTGAGGTGATGTCAAGACCCAAACACAGCCAAACAGAAGAGACAATACTGCTGAGGTGTGAGTCCTATGATACCTAGAGACAATAGACAATGTAGGACATTGGCTTCAGCTTATGTGCTGTGCCACCCACTATCCTAGTCCTGTATTTAAAATAGACTAATGATGAGGACAGAGTTTAGTATAGATAATGAGAGCTCAGCTCATTGTCAAGAAACAAGAGTTCAACCAAAGGTCAGCTAAATGTTGGCCAGAGTGGCTGAAGGATTGGACAAGAGGTTGAGAGAGTACAGAGCATGTATCAAGCCAGAAAGTGGATTGATGACACAATTAACAAACTAAAGAACTACAACTTGAATACTACTACTTATATACTATTCCTAGAGATAAGCTATCTAATACTAAGTCTAATGAAGACATAGGAAGCATATGGGTGTAGAGGTCAGGTTGTGTCTACAGCATGGAGAGAGAGTCAGATGAGCAGAGGAATGTATAAAGACTGAGATGGATAACTAGAAGGTATTGTGGACATAAGAGATGGGGAATTTGAAAAGAGACTAGTATGAAATGGAGACTTGATGCAGAATATCTGAAATGCATAGTTGGCCAAGATGTAGCTGACACAGCTGAGGTGCAGCCAACTTGGCCAAGACTCAGCTGTGAGGACTTAGAATTGTGGCAAGTTGAGGTGTGACAGGATGGGTGACAAGTGATGGCTGGAATGGGATATGACAGTATTCCCCCCTTAGCACCAAACCTTTGAGGTGCACAGTGCTGAGATAACTTGTTCGTATCTATAGACCAATTTTGGAAGGTTTGTACAAAGTTTAATCTGCAAAATCAACCACCACCATTGAATGCAAGACAGCATCCAATGACCACACAACATGCCAACTCCAACCCAATTTCCTGACATGTCCTTGCACCCCACTAGTCCCTCTAACAGCTATGCCTTGTCTGAGGAGTTGGACTTAAAAGATCTCAGAGCATTGGTGGCAAGGTAGAAGGAGCTGGCTGAAGCAGCCAGAAAAATTGAGGAGGAGAGGGTGAGGGTGAGGGAGGAGCAGAGAGCACATGAGTTAGCATAGAAGGCTGCCAAGGAAGAGGCATGCTATATAGCAAAGGAGGCAGCTGAGAGGGCACTTGCAGCTGAAGCAGCTGCAAAACAGAAGGCAGCTGAGATTACAGCCAAACAAGGGGCTGGTGGGGCCAAGGGTAAAGGGAAGGTGAAGGTGACAAGTGAGGCTAGTGAGTTGAAGGTAAGTGGACTTTGACTAGTCCACTTAATTGCTACTAACTCAACTTGATAGTTGAAGGGAACAGCAGGGGCATCAAAGACCACTGACAAGCCAGTGGGAAAGAAAGTGGTAAGTGGCTGTTATATCAGCCATGGTGTCAGTTGACATCTTCATATAGAGTAGAGATGGGTCAAGTGCTGCAATGGTGGTGCTGCCTGCTTTTGCAAAGGGGGAGTCACCTGACCCTGGAACACAGGAGTTCATTGCACCCCACCTGAAGAAGGGCTGTGATCCTCACCACTAATGACAGGTGGAGGTTGTGGAGTGGTGCAACTTCTGTAGTCACAAGGAGCACCACTGTTTCATCTCAGCCTTCTTACAGTACTTTACACTCCCCATGTATTCCTGGTGGATTCCTAGTGGATTCCTTGGAATCCAAGGAAATTCCTGGTAACTGTCACAAAAAATGACAAAGTATGCCAAAGGTCTAATATAACTGTTATTTTAATATAATTTGACATGATGAGTGACATAATTCATCACCTAGTAGTGTGGGAATTTTCTAAAAATAGAATTTGATCAGGAAATGTCATCAAATTACAAAATATAATAAAGTCTTAATATAACTTCTATTTTAATATGATCTGACTGGATAAGTAATATATGTTAGCATGGGAATTTGTTCTAAAAATAGAATTTTGACAAAATGGTAGCCTTGCTTAGGTGATTGTGTATGTGGTAAAATCATGTTCTCAAACAAATTTCCCATTGAGAAAAATGCAAAATAATTTCAAAATATCAACTCTTTTGTGATAAAAATGGCTTCTATTAATTTTTGTCATAGTATACTTGAGATAGCTATTTTTAGCATAGCTGTAGAGTAAAAGATATTGTCACATTAAATACTTCCTATATGTTATTACAAAAATAGACTATAGGTTTCAATCAATCAGAGCAATTTTATGATAGGATGGGAAATTTTCTAAAAATAGAATTTAACTACATCAAAACTACTGCTTATGTATACCTCTATGTAGTATGTTTAAGTCAAATTCTATTTTTAGAAAATTTCTCATCCTATTGTAAAATTGCTCTAATTGATTGAAACATAATATATTTTTAGAACAATATATAACAAGTATATAATTTGACAAGATCTCTTACTCTATAGCTATGCTAAAAATGGCTATCTTAAGTATACTATGACAAAAATTAATAGAAGCCATTTTTATCATAAAAGAGTTGATATTTTGAAATTATTTTGCATTTTTCTCAATGGGAAATTTGTTTGAGGACATGATTTTACCACATACATGATCATCTAAGCAAGGGCTACCATTTTGTCAAAATTCTATTTTTAGAATAATTCCCACACTAACATATATTACTTATCCAATCATATCATATTAAAATAGCAGTTATGCTAAGACTTTATCATATTTTGTAATTTTGATGTGACAATTCCTAGTTAAATTCTATTTTTAGAAAATTCCCACACTAACAAGTGAGGAATTATGGCACTCATCATGTCATATTATATTAAAATAACAGTTATATGTGACTTTTGGCATTCCTGTGACATTCCTGGTGAAATCCACCAGGAATTTCCTGTGATATTCCTGGAGGAATGAAAAATCTTGCCATTTTGCCCTGAAATTCCATGGAAATTCTGTGGAAATTCCACAGATTTCATGGATTCCTGCAGGATTCCTGCAGGAATACATGGGGGAGTGTAAAGACCTCCTCAGCTCACAGCATCACTGTATTTGTATGAGTGCTGAACAAAGGTGTACTGGACAGTTGTTTTTGCACTGTTCAGTGAAATTGGTCTAGTAGCCTTACTTAAACTTTCTATAAGATGATCACTGGCACAATTACTCTCAGTTTTGTAGTATTTTTATAGGGCAAAAAACTTTGCACTGCAGTGCTAAAGTAGGACATTCATATTAGAGACTGGCATGGGTCACACTGTGACTGATCCACATCCAATCCATGAGGAACCACAAACTTTAGATCAGATATGGTGTCAAGACTCATTCCCAAAGGTAAATAGGAACTAGAGGACATAGGTTACAATAGTGCTACATTGGAAAATGTCAGAAGTAATGTCAGAAGGATTTCTGACCATAAAACTACAGATAAGAACTGTTGGCTTTAGCTTATGTGCTGCACCCTTCCAGTTCTCATGTGTTCTAACTTAAACATGGTCCACATGTTGGAAGATAGTACCATGGGGTTGGAAAGTTGTTGGAGATGACTTGGGGGTTTGACAACTACAGACTAAGTCTAGTGTCAAGAGCAAAGTAAGACTAGTCAATGCAAATCAACTAGAAGGGAAGTCAGAAGGAAAGTTGGAGGAGAGTCAGAGGTCAGAAAGCAAAAGAGACTTAGAACTTAGTTGGGAGACTAAGTGGGATCTTATTTATATTTGGATTGGAAACTAGGGTACAGAACTGAGCTATTTAAATACTAGTATCACTAATTGTAATGATGAAAATGGAAGTAGCAACACTATGGAGACAAGGAATAATAAGAGTCCTTGACATAATAAAAGTAGTGGAAGCAGAAGCAGAAATATATCTGAGTGGAAGTGTTCATAGTAACAGTATTGTATAAGTATGAGTCATAGGATCAAAACAATAGTTCAGAGATTGTCAAGAACTTGTTTCTGGGTAAGACCTAGAGTTGCTGGGCAAATAATAACTTGGGAGGGGCAAAGGAAAGTGACCAGAGACTCCAGTGATATCTCCAGGAACGTGTTCTAGCACTAAGTTGAAGAGAAGATCAGAATGGATGGCAGCTTCAGCTTATGTGCTGCACCCCCTTTGTTTCTAACATCCAATTTACAGATTATTATTAGTGAAGTTGAACAGAGGCAAGAGATTGCAAACTCAGCTTCCTGACTGGAGATTGGTCAGGTGAAATCTCTGTGGACCAGAGATTTGGCATGAGAGCAATAGCAATGACAAGAGGAGACTGAGAGAGTTAAGGATGTTAGAGGTAGCTTTACCATTGAGGAGGAACTGGCAATGGTAAAGTTGTAGTAATTAACAAACTGAAGTACTATGGTACATTTGAGGTGCTTAAATACTGAGAGTTGTAATTACCCAGAGTAATACTGCAGAGTACTAAAACATACTAAGTATGAGGAGAAGTAAGTGGGTCAAACAAAAGAGAGCATATGATGATAGTAAGTAATGCTAACACAAAGGAATATACTGATAGAGGACTAGTGATCTATGGCTGAAACATATAAGTTGAGAAATGGAAATGGACCAGAGTGAACCTGAGTAAACCAGAGATGATGCAGTGAGTTGGGAAAGTGTTGGGATTGATTGTAAACTCAATTAGGAGTGTATAGGCAGTAATCATGAGCAGGATATGTGTCATATCCCTATACGGCACATTGCATGCCATCTCCAGACTGCTCACAATCAATCCTGACACTCTCCCAACTTCCTGCTCATCTCTGGGTTTACTCAGGTTTACTC